>JAHWLE010000361.1:0-25285 GCA_024679135.1 Phytophthora foliorum | reverse complement strand
GGGGGGGCACTGTAGCTATTTCGTCGTAATAACGTGAAAAGGCATACCCTCACACTTTTTACTTGAGTCTGGATTACCGTGTGTTACATGATCCCCCTGATTTACGGTAGTTAAACGAAGTCAAAATTGCTTGTCGGTACCGTGATGATATTCATCCATACCGTAAAAATTCCAACGGAGTCTGCAACCACTACCGGTAAACAACCAAAATCAGTTTTGTGACATTTAGCTTCCTTTGGTGACATCTACAACCACCAATCGCTTGCCACGTGCTCTTCTGGCATTCAGCATTCGGAGCCGCCGCCAGCAAGACAAGAAGCGACCGTGGAGCCCGTGTGCCTCCGGCGCCGGCAGTAAAAGTCCATCGATGCCTCGCCGAGCACGCGCTCTCGCCCAAGGACCCGCAGATAGATCACGGAATCAAGGTGACAAGTCAAGCGCGAGGACGTGAACCTGGGCAAAGCTGCAGAACGAGACTGAGTGTGCTCCAGCTGTTCTCGTCGCGTGTGTACGTCGCCGCGCCTGCATTCTCTGACGCCTGTCGCGCTGCTGCTGCTCGTGATGCAGGAGTACCTTTGTGCTTATCCCGTGGCGGTGCCTCCGAGTGGAGGAGCAGCTTTTGTTGTGGGCCGGTTCAAATCCGGCCATCATCTTCATTTCACTATGCTGGGTAATTGTGCATTATTGTATGTAGGCTATTGATTTCGCTGCAGGCGAATGAAGGCAGGAAGCACAGAAGCAGGAGTTGGGTCCACTATGGCCCAGTCGGCAACGCACGCGTGGAATTGGGCGATGAAAGCATGAGTTTTCCGGCCTTGTGGAGTTTGCGTGGGCCTTCAATGCGGTACCGGCTGCAAGTGTTGACGACCCGTTTGCTTTCAAGAAGGCGAGCGTGTTTCTTCTGCCTGTTGCCCAACGTTAGGCGCCTCGCTTTTGAACGCAGTGGACGCTTCATCTAGCGCGAACCCCATCGGTAAGAACATCATCATGTATCATACGGCGTGACTAAACTCGTACAGCGTGGACATTTTCACAGATCGCGAGGTGTATACCGGACTGGTTACCGCGACCTTAACGGTGAGACATGTATGATCGCTTTTAGCAATTTATGGTTCCCTTAGACGAATTCAAAAATTCCAGGTGTAATTTATATTCTAAAATTTCTATATCTCGTTTAAGTACGTATCTAACACCTAAGGTACGATTTAAACTAAGTACGATGTTGGAGCGCTCAGAGCCGTTCATTCTTGAAATTGCGCGTTGGAGGGAGGATCTCAAGAGTGGGGCAGTGCGGAGCGACGTACGATGCCCAAGCACCGCTACACCGGAAGACACATGGCGCCAGCGGAGGGGGACGCGCCACAAGGTACGATAAAGGCTGGAGACGTGTGTTGGCGTGTGCATACCACTAAGTGCCTACTGTTCGTCGTGCGCGACTACGTTTGCATGCATTAGGGCGAAGCTTGCGCAAGAAACCCGAGATGAACCTGAACTACATGTACGCGACGCTTGGCATCGAAATGGACGACAGCAACGACGACGACTGTCTTTTTGAAGAAGACGACGAATCCGACGGGGAAGAGCAGCTCTCCTTTGATGAGTCCGATGCAGAAAGACAAGGAAAACCAGGTAAGCGGTGGAATTTCAATGGATTGATTGTCAGTTGGTATTGACGCGTGATGTCATGCTTGTTTGTATGCTCCAGCGCGCAAGTTTCGCAAGCCTCGAGCGCAGAAGGCAAATGATGATCACCGCATAACCGCTTCAGGTATGAGGTTGCTATAAGGTAAGATTGCTTTAGCGATTAACCTTTGTGCGTGTTTTAATTTAGCAGAGTCGAGGATAACATCTACGAAGCGTCGTTACTCGCCGCACGTGCCCGTGTTGAAAAAGCAGAAGGTGGCGCTGGACCGTGAAACGTTGGACGATACTGAGTGTGAGAGGCCCGACCATGCTCCTGATGATGCTGAGCCTGACAATCCAGACGTTGTTGGTGGAGATGATGCGACCGAAGAAACCGTACCTTTCGCTGGTGGTGCCGAGGCTGATGACCTTCCGCGCCCGGAGTACACCCCTCGGAAGCGTGCTACCAAGTTTGACGACGAGATTGAACCACTGTATGAAGATCGGGATGAGATCGTAAACGTGGTGCCGCCATTTCCGGCTGGAGTCATCGAGACATGGGAGCAATTTGACAAGATGTTCAAGGAGTACAAACGGAAGAATAAACTCAAATTTCGCATCCGAAGTTCAGAGACAATGCAGTTGCACAATAGGTATGTTTTTTATTGTGTTGTGTGGTAATGCGATTGAGTTTGGCTTGGCGTTGTTGACATTTTCCTTGTTAAGCAGGGATCCCGATCGAAAGGATATCGAAACCGAGAATTTAGATATTGCGGCTGCAAGGCACGGCTAACGCCCACCGTCGTCCAAACGGACAACTACAAGTACGAGATCGTGATCAGAAACGAGGTACAATGTATTGCTATACTTCGGCGTGATGACATACTAAGTTATGCTTGTTGTGATTTTAAAGCACCATACACACTCGCATCCGACTACAGATTCAGTGGCTTCGTCCTACCTGACGACAAAAACGTTGCCACTCGACACCCAAGACCGCGAAGACGTCAACACGTTAGCCGATGCCCGCGTGTCGTCCAAACATATCGCTAACTTCCTCAACGAGCGCATAGGTACGGAATCGCTGGTATTATAGTATGCCGCAGGTGGCTTTACTTACTCGTATCTTCTGTGGGTGCTTTCTAATGTTGCAGGATGTAAGGTGACGCCCCAGCAGACCCGTAACCTGATTAGAAGTATCATGGGGCAATATTATGCTGAAACCCGTCACAAAAATATGCTTCACGCGCTACGTCAAGTTGATGGCAGCGATGTGCTTGTGCTTCAAGATCAATTGGACGTGACACGCGGGATTGTGATGCAGACCAAGGTGCAGAAGTTGATGTTCGAGCGCTGGGGCGAAACCCTTGCGATGGATTTCACGCACGGCACGAACAATCTCGGTTATCATTTGGGTACGTTTGTATCCTTCTATAAAGCGACCTTAGTTTACTGCTACAGCAACCTTTTGCGGGTTTATAGCAACACTATCAATGGCATAGCAACCTTATGTGTAACGCAGCGTGTATTTCGTTCTTGCCTGTATTGTTCAGGGAGTCTGGTCGTCACTACGGCAACAGGTAGAGGATCTCCAGTTGTTGATTTCATTTGCCTTAACGAACAGGCCGTGACCATCTCTACAGTGCTCGATTATTTCAAGGAGAAGAACCCCGGATGGCAGAAGATATCTACTGTGGTTATTGACAAGGATTTTGTCGAGTGGCGTGTGCTGGAGGAGTCATTTCCGCCTGCCAAGATACTTTTGAGTCAATTTCACGCAATTTCGTATTGGAAGAAGGTGATGCAGCGGTCTGTGTATCGGCTGAAGATGTCCCAGCGTGAAGATCTGCTCAACATCATGACGAAAATACCCGAGTCAGCTCATTGTATCGTTAGATCAACTGTTGGTGTGGGCGCGAAACACTCCAAATGTAAAGACTATGATGGAGATGCTGGATAAATACCCCATTCAGCTCGAGGATGCATACTTGAGGGCCCGTACAATTACGTGTCACTGGGAACTCGTGCGGCCGTTGGACTACATGCACAACTTTGTCATTCCGTCGGATATCACACAGTCAATGCAGGCTGCAGTGACAAATACCAGGATGGAGAAGCACAGACCGGGTGACCTCACAGACACAGTGAAGATGCAAGGCTTAGCTCTTGATGTCGTTGCCTCCATCGATCCAAAACTGTGGAAGTTCAGCGGGTAAGGTTGCTTTATGATAATGGTTGCTTTATCAGGGTTTCTTTATTTAGTTTGCTTTAACGTTTCACTTGGTTCTAGCCAATTCGTTGGTGCCTTGACAGGTTTCTATGCTGTTAAGGCCAAGGGCAAGTCGTGGTTGCAAGACAGAAAGTGACTGGAGCAAGATTGGCGAACGCTTGAATCGGACGTGAGCCGTTTTGCTCTATTGACGAAAACGGTTGGACTATCTCCAGATGCCGTCCGTCATTGTCACCAGGCAATGGCCGACGAGGTGATTGCGAAGTTCACATCTAGTCGCTTGCGCACGGAGTTTGTGACTCATTCTGGCAGAGGGATGATTAACTTGAGCACATTGTGGGTGGCCTTTGTCGAGGGTGGCTGAATGATAGCCCAATCGACTTTTGCCTAGACACAATTGGTGCTGTAGTGGGGGGGGGGTTGCTTCGGGCTGTCATCACTTTCGTGGGTTCTAGGATGGCCAACAACACCGAAGTCACGCCTTGCAGACATCAAGTTCATCTTTCATCAGGTCAACCTCAAATCGAATCACGGGCATCGTTATCGCTCGTCTGCAGTACGACGGTACTCAGCAGAAGCTACTGGTGCATGTTTACATGTATGAGCCCCTTATCGACGATGATTATCACGAGGAGATGGAGAAAGTCTGGGAGGGAATAGCAAATGTCGAAGGTGATGGAGAAACCAAAGAACGAGAAGGCCTTCGTGATTTTGTGGAGCGATGGCACAAAGAATCTATGCCTGAGAGCTTGCTTGTTATGGATCCAATCGAGTGGGTTAACGTGCCACAACAACCGGACTTCGCCAGCTGCGGTGGCATGGTCGTAGCTCAAGTGTACAATTACCTCACTGATAGCATGCAGCGGCAGCAGCACCAGGTGACTAAGAACGACGTCAAAGTGATGCGCTTGCGAGTGCTGTGGATCATCATGTGCTATTCACAAGAGCGGGCAATGTCTGATTCCGATGCCGCAAGCACTAGCAAAATTCACAAGCAGCTACTTGACCGACTCTGACTCTGACACCCGACGCAATTAGTATTAAGATCCTTAATACATACTGCAACCTTTAGCATCAACGTTTTAGTCTGTTCACCACCATTTCCAGCAGCACACCAAAGGATAATTCCCCTTCCTGACCAATGCCAACGCCATCATCGCCCAGCACTTCTGTTAATTCGTAGCCGTGCTCTTTACGGTCTTCGAGCAGGGACTGAAGCTTCGTCTGCGCACGCAGCATCTTCTCCAAGCATTTGTTCATCTGCTCCAGCGCATTCGTCATGACTGCAACTTCAGCAAGGCGTGCGCGCACCAGCTCGCGCACCAACGTTCTCTCGTTCATTATCTAGCCCAAGTGAATTGCAGAATCTTGGTGAAAATCGACAAGCCGGAAACGTGGGTGGTACACACGTGGACTAGTGGTGCACACAATACTGTGTGGTGTACAAGTGTTATGGGGTGCACCCCATCTCTAAATATAGAGAAACACCGGCTGCGGGGATCGCGTGGCTGTGTAAGCTATTATAAATTACCCTGATTTGGGGTCGCTTTTGACTTATGGTCGACATAATTCCTGTCGTACGTTCGTAAATGGTCGATTTTAAGGTCACAGTAACGCCATTCGGTGTATACACGCGGCTCGGCCGTAAACCACTCATACCAGACTGTCGATAGTGGCTGCGAGCCCTTCTTCTTCGGGCGTACGGTTTGTTGGACCTCCTGGGCTGTCGGCGTGGCTGCTGGCTGGGTGGCACTAGGTCGCTCGCTGGTGGCTACGATATCTAACTACGTGCGCAACTACGCCTCGAGGGCTAACTGCCGATCTTCTAGCCGCTTGTTCTGTAGGATGAGCACTTCAATCTGCTCGGACTAGCGCTTAACGAGCTGTTGCACCGAGGAGGGGTCGCAGCTGCATTCACGAGGACTTGGAGGCTCTATAGGGGTAGCTAAGGCAAGCCGAATGGTGGAGCTCCAGGCCTGCACCTCTGCTTCTCCGATCGATCGCGCCGCCATGGCCTCACGCATCCTGCCGACAAGCGCGCTACTCTCCGCGAGCAGCAGAACGTCAGGGTAGTACATGACTAGCGTCGCTGCTAAGCTCTCCGACACAGTTACGTCCAGATTGAATGCTGTATCAGCGTACCCAATAGTGTTCGCGAACAGCAGCGTTTGCAGAGCTCGGACACAGTTACGAATTGGGGGATCAAGCGCGTGGGGAGACGGAAGGCAGGCTCATTCTTTCGGACTCCACCCGCTCAAGACCCGGACTACCCGCTGGCCGGTCTGCGTAGTACCCAGTATGGACCCGAAAGCTTTATTGACACGGTCCAGCTGCCACCCCACCACGCTCAATGATCCAGTTCTCAGCCAAACTACCGTCGTTGGCGTGCATGGCCGCACCACGGTGGAAAGAGTGCGTGGTAAGTCCCGAGGTAAGCCTTATTTGTCTCTCTTGCGCTGCTTGCTTTACTCTAACCAGCAATCGGTTCACGTATGATTGTGCACCATGCACAGCTCGCTTAACTGAAGACTGCTGCACGCCTTGCAAAGGCTCCGGAATGTCGTCTGCCTCGAGCAGCTCCACAAGACTCAGCTCTACTGCATCGCTTGCGTTAGCAGCGCTTCGCTTCGTGGTAAGAAACTGAGGGAAGAAGCGTTTGTTTGGAGCCGTTCGCATAGTGAGAGCAGCGGCTAAGGTAAAAAGCGGGCAGGTTCAGAAGCATGTTGGGTCCTTGAACAACGAGATGTCCTGTAATAAAGCTGTTTTCACCCGCTTGAATCGGAGGAAGAGTACTCCACCTAATTGGACAACAACAAAGCATACTGACAGGACTAGACACAGAGCAATAACCTTGAAATGGCTTGCCAGGTAGTACTGAGAGCTGCTGTTTCTCGAGTTGCTCTGCGTCCGAACTACGTCCGTACAGATACCACATCATCACTACTAGAGAGGCATCCAGATAGCGCTGTCCGCAGAGGCAGAGGTATAAAATAATCGAACGATATTTTCCAAGTCTTGCTTGGCACACGGGGGTGCTTTCTTTTCAAAAGCACCGTCCTCGCGATTGCTGCAGTACTTACCGATCCCGGAAAGAACTTTTCGCAGCTGCGGTTTTACTATTGCTCCCTGCTGCGGATACTTCTCCACCAGCCAGTTCTTGACATTGCAAAAGTAGGCAAGACACGTATTTGTCGAGCGAGCCTTGTCTGTCGATCTAGCTAGGGAATATTCATACTTGTCTAACATAATTCTAAGTGCTTTACCCGATTAGCTCGTGAACTTTATCCAGTGCCATGCCATCAGCCTCAAGAAATGCTTTAAACGAATTTATCGCCGTCACTCTCGCCTTATTGCTGTTGGCTGGAGCCAACGACGCGATGGACATGGCTCCAGATCCGCAAACTGCTGTTTCCCAACTATCGTCACCTCGGCCGGAAACCTCGGGATATTTTTAGGATATGCGTTGATATTATGTTTGTATTGAATAGTAAATATTCTCAAGATATTCCAACTAAATATGGTCGGATTGGTTGGAATACTGCAATTTTTCACAAGCCCAAATGATTGGACAAAAAACTGGAATAATCCGTTCTCATTGGTGTATTCGACAGTCAGAGATTCTCACAGACTACACCATTTCCTAACCAAGTTGGCGCTTCTACCAAAGCAAGTGAACACCCACGTTTTTGCACAAAATAATTAGAGTAGAAAAAGTCATTTCTCACAAAGTGAAAATCGGGCTAGTCGAGCTCTCAACCTAGCGAACATGGCTACACCCAGCTACTTGCCCAGCTCCATGTCCTCGCCTCTGTCGGCGGCAAACGACGCCTTAAGGCAATGGCGCTCCATTCGCCACACCAGACGACGAGTAATAGCAGGATTGGCAACTTCAACAGCCTCCACCATGAGAGCCCGACGACGCGCGCACAACGTGTCGTACTCACCCCTCACTAGAAACTCCTCTTTCCGTTCAGCAATGAAGCGGCGCATCTTCGCCTTCAACACATTCCAGCAGCCTTCAATTGGGCTAAGCATGGGGCTATACGGGGCGAAGCGTAGCACGACCAGCTTGTTGCTGTTCATGACGCCGTCCGCCGCAAGCATCTCCCTCGCCAACGACTCCACCTCACTGCGAGCTGGCGCATTGTCGGTCACGATGACAATCTTGATCATCGGCGCCAGCTCACCGAGCTCCTCTGTCGCCAGCGCCGCGGTGAAGAGGTCTGCGACGAAGCGGGCATTCTCTTGCTTCTTTACGGAGCCGGAGTGAGTGCGCATGAGCACGATGCCCGTACCCGAGGACACGCCACCCTACACATGCAGATTATTGCCTTGGGAAGGCGTGAGTGCCACTGTAGCGCGCTCGCTAACACGCGAGTACCCCCTCGTTGCGTGACAGGTACATGTTAAAGTCGGTATCGTCTTGAAACACAATCATGTCACCGCGCGACGCGTGCTTCTCCAACTTCTCCACAAAAGCCTTCTTCTTGTTCTTATTCTCCGTCTTGTTCATTGTAATCTTCTCAATGCGCAGCTTTTCAAGGCTGTAGACCATACCCTGAAGAGCACGGTGGACGGAGGATATGCTCACGGACACGCCCATGTCGCTACGCAACTTGTCACGCATCTGCTCGCAGGTGTGGCGGCAGTCTTCGTCGAGGTACTCCTCCAGTTTGCTCATGACCTCGACGGTCATTTTGACACGATTGCACGAAATTTCACTTTGTGGGAAAATCATTGTTTTTTACGGAAAAAAACTCGTTCTGAATGTTAACACCAATGTCACACTGTTCACTTGTTTTGGTAAAAGTGTCAACTTGGTTAAAAAATGGTGTAGTCTCGGTTGGAATAGCGTGGATATAATACCATACCATAAAATATCTGACCAGAGGATCTATCGGTTCGGTACCGAAACTAATGTACATCACCCATGGAAAGTCTATCGTACACGTTTTGACTGACAATTACGGTACTACTCAACGATTAGGGGAGCTATGACACGATATGAAAGGCCAGCAGAGAGTGTGTTTGAGCATAGTTTATAGGCGGCAGGGATTCGCCTGAAACGGCCTGTAGGCTTCCCAAATCGCTTTTCCACACAAGAGGGAGTAAACACGTAGCCAACCTAGTGGCTGCCTGGCCACACAACAGGCCGACAGTAAGTGATCAGCTCGCAGTCTTCCTTTTTTGAGCCGTACCGCGCAGACCTCACATCCCCCCCCCCCCCCCCCCTGACTCAAAAGCTCATGGCCGAGCGACGGACTTCGGTCCGGAGGACCCGGTTCAATCTCCGGCTGAGCCACTTAACACTCGGGGGGATGGGGATGGGGGGGCTGAACCTGCTGGTCTCCTGCGCTGGTGCTAGTGGTGTGAGGTGCGCGCGTGCGAGCTGCGGCTTCACTGGTGGAGCTGGTTCTGACGTGTAAGCTGCCAGCGCTAGTGGTGTGTGTGTGCTGAATCTCCGTTGGAGTGAGCGGTGTCGTTACTGGTATTGTGTGTTTTGCTTTTGATGTTGTTGGCATGCTTGCTGTGGTTTAATGCGTTCCAAATGCAATCTAACGAGAAATATGCATTGAATCGATTTTATCTACTGCTTAACTAACTCAAGTACATCTTGTGTGTAGCCTGGTGCAGGATCTTGGATAGCGGCGGTCTGGAGCAGCCGTTGATGGCCTCGATTTCAGCGTTCAGGGTCCCTGCGGTGTGGAGCGAATGGAGGTGTTTGAGTACGGCGCTGGGCCCTCGCGATTTGATGTTATGTTTGCTCAGATATGTCTGTACCCCCTCTTCCGCCCGCTTTCCAAGTATGAGCCCCTGGTCGCGATAGCCGTCGCCGCCGGAGTCCAGCACAAAGCCGTCAGTCAAGAAGGCTTCACCTAGGCCACCAGCAGTTTGGTCTTTGACCGCTGGCGCACCCGCTCGGCTGCCTGCCAGTGTGGGTCGTGAGCGTACCATGAAAACACACAGCGTGAAGGAGAGTGACTCCAGCCCTGCGCTGCTTCTGCTTCGGTGTGCTAATGTCTTGGGATTCTTGTGTATCTTCTGGACTGTCGCATTTTTTTGTAGGCACCGGGTCGTTGTTCTGCTTGGCTTCTAGTGCGTCCCTCCGCGTCTCCTGTCGCTTGGACAGCGCGATTAAGTGATCAATCACAGCCGCTTGGTAATCGGTGATATTTGCTGCTTGGTTCGTTCTGTCGGGTTTTCTAATGCTTGCTCTGTCTCTTGTCCATCGTTGCCTCCGTGCTCTTACATTTAGCAGGTGGATGCGCAAGATGTGATGACCACGCTAGAAGATCGGCCAGCTGACTGCCACTGTGGACGACCGCGCTTCCAACACGCTTGACGACAGGACTCTCGGGATTGAGAGCTCGCAGAAGCGGGAAGTGGCGGGTGATTGCTGCCGTGAGGACATCCAGAACTTCTTGATTGACGTTGAAGCCGCGCCTGAATGGATGAGAGCTCAGCGCTCCCTTCACACCTGCAGCTGGGGCGACACGGTTCATAATTCGATTGACATGGGCGTAGATTGTCGATGCCGTGTCGGCTCCCTTTGCGACTGGACCGACAAGTGTGGTTGTGATTGCGGGGGCGTTGAGAAGCTCGATCAGCGGTAGGTCAGAAGTCAGCGTGGTGATCATCTGGGCTGCTTGCTGTGGTGGCAGGTTGCCAGTCAAATCCACGCATGGAACTGTCTGGATGACCAAGGCCGTTGCGATGGCCAGTACGGACCAGGTACTGAAGTCTGTGTCTGGGAAGAGCGACAGTCCCTGCTCTTCAGATGTCTTCAGTCGGATCAAGCGCAAGAAGAGTACTTCACCTGCATCAACGCTGATGTTCCGCTTGTGGAGCATTGAGAGGTCCATGGTACATCCAAATAGGTACCACAGAAGACAGAGGAGTGCTGCATCTTGGTAATCAGTCTCGCAACATGCATTGCTACACAGATATATGACCGTTGTATTTCAAGTCCGACTTTGTGCGTGGAGGCGCTTTGCTAGCAAACCCACCACCATCTCGCTTCATACAGAAGTTGTCTAGTGTTTTCCCCATTTTTAGCAATCGATCTTCTAAGGGAGCTCGATGCTGAGGAAATTGGTCTAGCAGCCAAAGCTTGGTTTGGCGATAGTACTGCATAGCAGTGTTTTGAGCTAACGTTTTGCCTTTCTTACCTTCATTAAACGCAAGATACATTCCAAACTTACACATCACCGACACAAATCTTTTTCCACTCTCAAGGCATTTTGTAACATACTCCTCTGCAACTTCCTCTACTTTCAGAAATTCCTTGAAAGTTGCGACAGCAGTCGCCTTGGTTCGCAAAGTGTCGCCAGGCTGGAGCTCGTCCAAGCCCATTACAACAGTCCGATAAAATGAAAATATGCCAGTGATACGTTTATCACTTGCTATTTGACTTGACATACACATATTCTACGGACCACTCGGACCCTATATGTCCGATCGACTGGCTTAGAGGACTTACCTACCCCTGCAATAAACTATTGGTCAAAATTCAGTCTGTACTTGAAATCTATTGAATAAAAAATCACATAGTGATATGATTGGGGGTTCTGAGTGTATACAAACAATAAGTGTGGTCCGATAGCTTACCATATCGCAACGGTTCCGACTTCCCTACACTTTATGACGGTTCGGTTTCTAGGTAAAGACGGGGATGTAATCGGAAATAAGTGAGATCGTAAAAACAAGGAAACTAGGTTAAGGTATTTGTGAGTGGGCTTTCTGTCAGCTTTCGAAAGCGAGCTCACAGCCGCAAGGAAATGGGCTGTAGAGGTCTCGGGGCCGAGAAAATCAACTTTATCATATATGCACGCATACGGGCCCCAGAGCAATGTGCACTGGGGACGGCAAATTCATTAGTGAGGGCTGCATCCCGACAGGGAGTCCACTATTTAGAGCAGATCATGACGCAAGGGCCACAGCTGGCATTATATTGGTCGACTTATCTGCCAATAGAATATTGGTATATAACGAGTGGTCTCTACTGGTGTGTTTATTAGCCAGTAGGAATCTGCCACTTGTCTGTAAATGGACACGCGCTGAGTCTGTGGCTGTGAGAGGCATTGCCACACAAAAGCCACTGAGTCGCCACCGACACAAACCGCTGCGGTTCAGTCTTCGTTTTTAGAGCTACTAGATAAACCTCCTGAAGCCACACAATCCACAAGTCCGACCGCCAGGACGCCCGAGGCGCCGACTGACCCCCCCCCCCCCCCCCCCGCGCCTGGCTTCTTTCGGGTTTTAGTTTATCTCTACTAATCGCGCAGCGATGGCTTAGTACTAAGACTAAATATTGCGACTATTAGTACTAAACTCAATGATAACATCGCCTCTCTATAGGCGTCGTTTGGTCGACTCCATCCGCTCAATCTTAGCACGATTATGGCGCAACATGAGCTGCCGTTGTGCGCGCTCGTTATCGGTACGCGTTCGCAGTGAACTCGTGGCGAAGGACCCAGTCGAAAATACACGTTCTTGACAAGAACTTTGACCCCACAGATTAGACAAATATGAGTATACTGTATACGTCTTGCGACGATACTGGACGGGTTCATTCAGTTCGTGTTTTCAGGGACATGATGAGCGACCGAGGCTGGAATGTTGCGTGCAGTAGCGGTGGTTTCGTCCATTTCTGACTGAGCATGGTCGATCACCGAGCCTAGTTAGACGCAGAGATTCCGGACGTGTTGCTCGGTATCAGCTCTCGTGAAGCATCGAGATTGCCGAAAAAAGTGTTGACACAGGCGTGGCTGCAAAAGCTATGGAAATGTTGAGTTAATAACCGCGTCGATATGGTTTATTTGACTAGCCGTACCGTTTTGATAGATCTGCTTTGGTCGTTGCTACAGAAGCAATGCATCAGTCGCCCGCAAATACAACGGGGAGACGTCGCATCCAAGTCTTCGGAGCAGCAATCGATCTTGGTACACTTCATCGTTGTGAACGATGAGACGGAAATCGAAGAATGAGAGCGAGGGGGTGAAAGAGTCCTAGGGATCGCAGGAGAGCCACCCATTGCGAGCGGCCATCAAAGATCCAAGAGCCGCGGAGGCCAAAAAATGATTCATGGAATTAGTTGCACTATTACTGTATAACATTTGTGCATCCGGACACCCCCATATTACATACAACCAGAAAAACCTCATGTCAAAACAAAAACTCTTTTTTGTTTCTATACAAAAAGCAAATCTCTTTTTCTATGCATTACTGCTCTCCCGTTGTCTCGTCATTGTAGTGGTCAACAACATTATCTAAGTCACTGACTGACTCTTCGATTGCTTCAAGTTGCTCCAGTTGCTCGACGATAGAGTTCTCGGGTTCCTCGGCACGGATTACCTAGCTACAGTGAGTAAATCCCCCTACGATTACATGTTCGCCTAGCCCCTTCCACGCTGTAGTAGCCCAACAAATTGCATCCGCTCTTGATGGCGGAGTCAGCACAAATTTGGAGCTCTTGTCACTCAGATTATAGTCTCGCATCTGCTGTGACAGACGTTTCACCCAACGCTTTCTTAAGCGCTGCTTCAAAGGGCGAAATCAGGAAATGTCAGCGGGTTGACACACGGAAGTCAAGCCCGGGGGCACCTTCATCAAATGGACATTCAATAGCTCGGCGTGCTGCTCAATTTCCTTAGTTCGGTGGGCTGAAAAGTCGTCCCACAAAAGAAGCGCCGGTTCTGCCTCGTCTCTGTTGGGAAAGTGATAGTCCAGAAAAGCGACAGAAAGGTCAGTATTCCACCAAGCTGACCGATTCCCGTAAACTTGCACGCCAAAATCCTTTTGGACCAACTCCATGTCACCCCACAGCTTGTCGCCAAATCCGTGCTGGGCAATATAGTTGTAGGCAGCTTTCTCGGGTATTTTGGAAGGCTCTGTTTTGACCGCATAGAAAGGGTCATACTGTTTTTCTGTTGAGTCACCGAGAAACATGGCTGTAAAACGCTCTTTGTCCTTGCCCCCACAGCGTACCTATATGGTTTTCAATCCTTTCTTGCTGATGGTGTGTTTGGGCAAGTACACGAAGCAGATGCCGCTTTGATCGGCGTTGAATATCTTGTCAACGCCAAGCTCTTCTTTTGTTTTCTCAACCTCATGCCAAAATTCACTAGCGGCCTGCTCCATTGCAGCAGGAGGCTTTTGCCCCTGACGTGTTTTGGCGCGTAGAGAAAGACCATGACGCGAAAGAAAACATTGCTGCCAGCTCCAACTCCCTTCAAATATTCCCTCTGGAATACCTTCGTCTCTGGCAACATCTTGCGCTTGTAGCTGCAGCATTAGCCGTGAGACTGGAGCACCTTCTCCACGCAGAGAATTTACCCATTCCACAAGGCCTTCCTCGCTTGTGGTTGATATGGTGGTGCCAGTGCCCTTCTTTCTCTCAGCCTTGAAATTTGCAGTAGCCGCCGAAGCAACCATTGATTCAATATGCGCCCTGTCTTTTACCCACTCGTAGATTCGCTTCCTCTTGGTTTCGCGCTTCTTTGAAGTCAGATGGCTGTAAAACTTGTCCAGTGTGGACGGCATGTCGTTGTGTTTGAAGAAGTTTATTACATCGAGTTTCTTAGTAACAGTATCACACTCTCTCGTATAGGCGTTTGGTTTGCGCCCTGTGCCGCCCGATGAACGCTTGCGGCCCCTTGCCATCCTTGATCTGCCGAATGCTTGGTGTGATGGTGAGTGCAGGACGCACTGATCACTTGCATTCGTTTCGCAGTGATTTTGTGCTATGTTAGGCACAGAGCTGAGACTGCCTGTGTAAAAATAGGTCTGTCCGTTTGGACAAATGGTTAAAGGTGAGGTTTTTGTATATGGATACATTGTTCTGATTGGCTAGGTTGAGTGTCCGGATGTACAAAATGTCCGCATGCACAAATGTTATACAGTAGTACTAAATATTCAAAATTCCCGCGAATAAAGGGTTAGTTCTACTAAAGCCAACGACCCGGGCATAATATGATTAGTACTAATATTTTATAACTACTAATAATACTATCCAGAATATCTGGGTGACTACTTCATGATCAACCTGTTCATTAACCAATCCTCGAATCAATTTTATTTTTACCGTGTGTACAATCGGTGGCGCGTGCGGTCGCAGTTCTATAAGTATTGTATGACTTCAGTATAGCCAAAACAGGTGGCTGCGGCCACCGATCGTTTGTGCCGACACGTCTCTCTGATTGGTAGCATTTAGACCAATCATCGTTCGCTTTAGGGGGATCGCAGCAAGATCCACAACGTAAAAGAGGGAGGAAGAAGAGTAAGCGACAATGGACTCGATCTTCGGCATCGTGGGCAAGGACTTCGTGCTGCTGGCGGCGGACTGCAAGGTGGCGCGCAGCATCCTCGTGTACAAAGACGACGAAGACAAGGTGCGTCCCCTCACGCTCCCCAGCGCTCGCAATCGCAGCTCCAGCTCCCACAATATTATCTTCCGCTTTATGTTAACGTTTATTGCGTCCTCATTTCTTATCAGTCCATCAACCTGGACGACCACAAGGTGATGGTGACCTCGGGTCCGCAGAGCGACCGCCTGGCCTTCGGCGAGTACATCCAGAAGAACATGAAGCTCTACGAACTGCGCAACGGCGTGACGCTCAACGGCCCGGCCACGGCCAACTACGTGCGCGGCGAACTGGCGCGCTTCCTGCGCCGGGCTCCGTACCAGGTGAACCTACTGATCGGCGCCGTGGACGCCAGCCCCGAGCAGAAGGCCGAGCCCAGCCTGCACTGGATTGACTACCTGGGCGCCATGGTCAAGGTGAACTTTGGTGCGCACGGCTACGGCGCGCACTTCTGTCTGTCCATCTTCGACCGCGAGTGGAAGTCCGATCTCTCGCTGGACGAGGCCAAGGACGTGCTCAAGAAGTGCCGCGCAGAGCTCGACATGCGCTTCCTCGTGCGCAACGGCCAGTGGGCGTACACGGTGAGGAATCTGGAGGAGAGTAGTGGCTGGTTTGATGTTGTTGCTGACTTTTGGTGGTGTGTCATGCAGTTGATTGACGCTAACGGCATCTCCCAGGTTAAGCTCGAGTAAGAGCAGGGGCACTACGAGCAACTACATACAGGAGAAATAAGGTGAGAGGAGAAGCAGCGTAAGCAAATGCCATTCACTTCGTTTGTTTTCGATGGTTTGTCTAGGAAATTCGCTGACGCCCTGGTATATGGCGACTGCTTCTTGCTACAAACACATCGAGGTGCTAACAAGAGTGCTGTCTCGATGAAAGAATGCTGCCTCTTCGAGCTCCGTCTTTATTATTGTTTCATTTGGCGGGTGACACAAGAGGCAAGAGCGCCATTTTTTTTTCTCTTCAAGCACCTCGGGACTTGCGCTCCTGCGCTTTCCGACGATTGTCGCGGTACCGACGCAGCTCCTCCCTGTTGAGTAAAAGTAACTAAGTATGTGGTTGCAACAAGATGGAGACGAACAAACGTAGCTTACCGTTTCTGCTGCCGCGCGCGGTCAATGTTCGGCTCGGGAAATTGGTTAGGCGATTCTTCTCCGTCTTTGTCGTCTTGCTCGCTCAATTCTTTTGAAGTGAGCATGTCTTCAGCCGCATTTGCTGAGGGCGGGTAGTATTCGGTAGCAATCTTGATCCATTGTCGTGCCTTCTCCTCATGCTGGTCTTTGCCGAATCGATCCTGACGCCAGCCAGCACTCTTCGGTACCCCAACATCCTCGAAGAGATCGGCTCCAGCAGGCACAAACAAAGGTTTGGCAGGGTCGACCTCTTTGCTGGCCCCACGCGCCATTGCTCGGAAGGCGAAGCTCTTCATGATGGACCGAAACTGCGTCACGAGATTCTTGTCCTTCATACTTGTGAACAACACGCTGGCGCCGTACATGTGAGAGAGATACCGTACCGCTTGGGTGACCCCCTTACGTTTGATTGAGTCCTCGTCTCGAAAAGTTTCGTACTTGTTCCCCACCACCAGTACAGGCAGTGGTAATGGTGTCACCTCGTCCTTGTCTGGATGTCCAGTGCCGTAACGCGCCATAGCTTCCTGCTTGAGTGCATCCACAGCAAACTTCTCCACCGGGTTCTTCTCTTTGACCTTGAGAACCTCGTGCACAACTGTGTAGAGTGTAGTTAACCATTTCACCAGCGCTGGGACGACATCTCCAGGTGCTGATAGATCCAGTACGATCACCAACGCGCCATTCAGGATACGCTCGGGCCCGAGCGGCACCTTGATCATTTCGTTGACACACTTGGTGCTCGCCAACTCCCACATATGAGCGACCGCCGGTCGACCAACAGTTCGCAGTCGAACGAACACATAGTCCAATGCAGTCGTAGGCTTGATCTCCTCTGCCTTGGATGAATTGCGGAAGTTAGCTGTGAGGGAGGTCTTGCCCGATCCGCGTGGGCCGACAATCAATGTGAAGGTGTCTCGTTCCTCCGGTGCTGCGGCGACGACGGGCTTTTCAACTGCCTCACCTTCTGCACCTTCCGCTGCTTTCTGTGGCTTCTTGGCAGGATCCTCCATGGTGGAGATCAGCGTCCAGATATCCTTGGACGCCATGCTTTCAATGTGCGGCAGCTCTTCCGATCGAGCTCAATAGCCGAGGGATCGCGCTGGCCCGACCTTTCATGCGCAACGATGACTCAAGCGGATACTTTGCCGGTTCAGCAGCCTACAAAAAGATGACATCCACACTGGAGACCACAGCGCAAACAGTGAACATACTCGAATTTTAGCGTTCTAGGATTTGCTTGCTTCAGTTGTCCGGAGCAGCCTCAATTTCAGTTGCTCACTTCTGGTTCTGCAGCTTGCACGTCTACCGGTAGTCTCCTTCCTGGAACTCAGCTGCCTTATCTAAAAGAACTTGATGTAAATAACGAGCAGCACGAAGAGCGCAACGGCCACGATAGGACCATACTGGCGGTAGATAGCCTGCATGCGCAGCTTCTTGGCTCCCCACTTGAGGTCCTTCGACCTGTCCGCCAAGTTCGACGAGATTCGCGAAACATCTAATGGCAGAACAGCAAAAAAGAGGAATAGTATTAGTTCTAAGACTCACGTTCGCGTTCCTTGTGAGTCAGAGGAACTTACGCTCGACGCGCTCGCCGCGATTGAGCACCTCCTGGATGTTTTTGCGCATGATGTTGTGGATGTCGGCCAGGTCGTCGTTCAGGCGGTGCATGTTCTGCGACGAGTTGGGATCCGCGTACTCCTTGCGCTTCTTCTGGATAAACTTGTCTGCTCACACAAACTCTCGTCAGCCCGCTCCAAAAGCTCCACAAGGCCAAGTGCGCCCACCCACCGAACTTGATGAACGCGTACGGCCTCGCGACGGTGGTGACCACGTCGCGCCAGTTGCTGGCACTGTCGCGCTCCAGCTCCTCCACGAAGCCAGCGTGCACCTCCTCCAGGTATAAGAAGGCCAGACGCTTCGGGAACCCTCGGTCCGCCAGCGTCAAGTAGCACACACCCTCCTGGATCAAGTAGCTGCTCAAACTAGAGCGTTAGAGGCGTAAACAACCCACTCGACTGTTGAATTGGCCGCGCACTGGAAGGTGTAGGCGCCCGACTCGATGCTGCACTTGGTGGGCGAGCGCTGGTCCAGGCGCTTCATGATCTGCTTGGCCTGCTGCTTGTACGTGTCCAGGTTCCCGTTGGCGTCTCCGATGGACTCCATGGACGCCACCTGCAGGCAGAAAAAAGAGCAGAAATCAGCCAGGGACACGTCGCGTGTTGCAGGGGACACACACGCACCAGCAACATGCCGTCGGACACGCGCGCGACGAAGGTGATGATCGGCATCTTTGTGCGTGGCCTGCCTCCTCTCTTCAATTGGAACTGCTTCGGTGGCACCTGCTCTTCAACGGTCACGAGCGTTACAACGTAAACGCTCTTAATCTGGATGTACAGTACACTGATTATTCGATGTGGTGCACCTCAGTTTTCAAGTGCGTCAGCCATGGCCACGACTGGCGATGGCGCTCCGCTGTACTCGGCTGCGCAGGTGGACAACTGCGCGTTCGCGGCGTGGTATCCGGCGCTGAAGCGCGTGTCTATCAAGGGCGAAGTGGTGCCGCTGCCGTCGGACTTTGTGTCGCTGCTTCTCGCCGACGGCGTGACGCTGCCGGCCGCTCCAGTTGCTTCCGGGATCGAGGATGGAGACGAAGAGGACGAGGAAGACGCTGCCAGTGCGCTCATGGACGAGCAGTTGAGCGTCATTTCTACAGTTAGAGAGCAGGTGGACAAGGTGCTCGACGATTTCGGTGGCAAGCTCTTCCCCAAGACCAACTGGAGCGCTCCTCGCGACGCTGCGTGGATGCTCGGGTCCCTCAAGTGCACGAGCTTCGAGGACGTTTTCCTGCTGCTCCAGTCCTCGGACTTTGTGGTACACGACCTGACGCAACCCTACATTGGCTGCAGCGCCGAGAAGGAGAAGCAGCCGCGTGAAAGCTACTTGGTGCTCAAGAAGTGGTGCAACTTCCTGGACTCGATGCTGTTCCGGTGCTTCGTCATCGGTCACCGGCTTGTGGCCGTGTCACAACGCAACTGCGACGAGTTTTACGAGTTCCTTCCGGACCAGCAGGACGAGCTCTGCGAACTGCTGTATGAGTTCTACAAGAAAAATTTCCGGAAGCCGGAGGGCGAGTTTGTATTCCCCGACTCAAACTACATCTTCGACATATACGTGGACAAGCGCCGCCGCGTCTACCTCGTGGACGTCAACGTGTTCGGTGCTGTCACGGATACGTTGCTCTTCTCGTGGGAGGAACTGCTGGAGCTGCAAACGGGCAGCCCTGCAACGACACAGGACGCAGAAGACGAGCACCACGTAATCGATTTCCGGGTCGTCGAATCCAAGAAGAGCATCCGTGCTAACCCGTTGAGTGGGTATCGCGCGCCGACAGACCTCGTCGACCATCTCGCAGGCGGTGCCGGCTTCGATGCCTTCATTGAGCAGGTGAAGCGTGACAACGCTGCTGGAGATGACGACAGTAACAGTAGTGACGATGAAAACTAGAGGTCGGTAAGTGCAGCACTTGCCTAAAGCAGTCCATTTTTTGGTATAAATTAAAGAAACCTTCCGTGCTTTCTTGATAACTTCTGTCGCCTTGCCGACGACAGGAATCGGATCCATTGGTGACCACGCCGCACCTGCCTGTGCCTGCTTGCCGCGCCACCTTCGTCTGTTCTTTCTACATCGGATCTGGTCTTCAAAAATCAACGTCCGTCCTGCCTGATTCATGTTGCTGTGCCGAGCTGAATGGTCCATTCCCTTCTGGAACAGCCAGCAGCAGCGCATACCAACCAAACAGCCAACCATTGTACGCATTCCACACTTCCACACTCTACAGCACGGCAGCACGGAAGAAGACTGCACTCGTCTAGATCCTTGTGTGTCGCCGCTCGCTGTTGTTTAGCTTAGTATCGTCAACTATTGGCTTAGAGCTCGTAGGAACCACGCGCTGAGTCGTTGTCCTCGTGGTGGTCAGGGAAGTCGTCGCCCTCCTTATTGCTGTTTCCGCTGATCTGGCTGCTCTGATCCACGTCGATGGCCTGGTTCGACGAGACCTCGTAGCTGTTGCGGCTGCTGTTGTGCGACGAGCGAGGAGACTCGTGCGCGCTCAGGTACGAGTCGTTATCCTTGGGCTCCATGGCACTCAGCCACAAATTTGTGCCGTTCGTCGCGGGGTTGCCGGGGTCCGTCTGCACCGAGTCCACGTTGCTTTCCAGGCGGTTCATCGAGCCAGGCGACGTGGCCGGGTTGTCGTAGAACTGCGAGTAAGCCACACCTGCAGCCACGGCATCGGCCGGCGGGGTCCGCGTCGATCCGCTCGCCGAGCCACCGCCAATTGCGCGCGGGTTGTACGAGTTCTGAGCGCTGAAACCGCCTGGCGTGGGGTTGTAGCCCCCCTTGTCCATGGAAAGCTCGAAAGGCGAGAGCGGGTCATCGTCCGACTCGCGGCGCTTGCGGATGACGCACATGATGATCGTGGCGATAATAGCCACAGCTGCTACGATGCCCACCACGATGCCGATCACGGCGCCGGTGCTCATACTCGAGCCCGAGGACGTGTCGGAGCTGGTACTCGAGGCCGAGCCGGAGGTAGACGAGACGGTACTCTCCGTAGCCGTTGGAGTGAGTGTCGAAGTCGACGTCGCAGAGGAGGACGATGAAGTCGTCGTCGTGTCCGTCGAGGTGGAAGACGCCGCCGAAGTCGCACTAGGCGTCGCAGTGGTCGAGGTAGGGGTAGCAGTAGTGGTTTCCGGCGTGGCGGTAGTAGACGAAGGAGTCTCCGTTGTACCTGTTGGGGTAGCCGTAGTAGCATCCGGCGTGGCGGTAGTTGCCGTTGGGGTCGCCGTAGTAGTCGAAGGGGTCGCCGTCGTCGACGCTGGGGCTGTAGTAGTCGGCGTGGCCGTCGTTCTCGCCGGCGTCGCGGTCGTTGTGGCCGGTGTTGTCGTCGTAGGAGCAGCTGTGGTCGTGGCAGGAGTCGTGGTGGCTGGCGTCTCCGTGCTGGAGCTGCCGGTCTGCAGGTGTCTCCGCAGCGCCGGCGTCATCTTGAGCTCCTGGCCCACGACGATTGGCGCAAACCCTGCGTCTTCGAAGACCTGCGCGGCGGAGGTGGACGCGCACACGGCAGCGAGCGCCATGGCGAGCACGGGGGCGAGCTTCATCGTGAGAGAGGGGGGGTAGAGTAGACGGGGGGACGAATGCTACAGATCTCGCCGCCAAACGCTCGGATTGACTGAAGGAAGAGAGACACCTCCGAATAAAGTGGGAATGCCGTGGACGCGCGGCGGGCCTTTTCCGGGTGTGCGCCACACCAGTCGGAACCGCCATTACTCACGCCTGTCGCCGGGTCACACGCGGCGCAGAAACGCTGCGAACTCCCACATTCTCAAAACTGATTAGGGCGCGGACCCATTTAGAAACCGATTTGGGTCCGTCGGCGGCAGTGTGCTTCAGAGTTAAAGCGCTTCATTCCATTTGCATTCGCATCGGCAAGTAGAGCGAATGCTTCGTGGCCACCGACCGTCTTGGGATCGGTTGGCTGCAGTTGCTAATAGCGATGAAAGTGTTGCAACTAATCAGATCTAGAGTATAGCTGTCTGCGCGCGATCAGTTTCATAGCCATTGGCTATTAGCCAACCGATCCCAAGACGGTTGCAACTTGCTACATGTATTGATCCACGCGCGGACAGATTACTCCAGATCTGATTAGGTGCAGCGCTTCCACGACAATAGCCGTCGAGATGCATTTAGCACACTCACCATGCAACTAGCTTGCCGTCGCCACGGCCCTCCTTTCCGGTTCGCGGGGCGCAAATGACGCTGCGTCAAGTTAACAGTGGTGATATCTGAGTCGGCGCGCTGCTGGCGTGTTGAGGCTTGACTTGCTCCAACTTTCATCGGCTCGGTCGCATTGTCAGCGCAAGCGAAATTGGGTACTACTCGTTGAAGTTGCAGTGCGCATTTGCGAAAATGGGTCTTGCAGATGCAAACTTTGCCTGGTAAGCCCGTAATAAACAGCTTGCCACAGCACTGCCACACGATACTCGCTCCACACGGTGCTTCCGAGGCGGATGGCAAGGGCGGTTTGTGAACGCGGCACTTGGCTGTTGATTAGCAGCGCCAGCGGTCGACTACCAAGCAAGACTGTACTTGTTTTGCGGGTAACGTAGAAGCTGACTACATGCGCTGACGCTATTGGACCCGTCGAGCAAAATGCCTCGAAGCGAAGCAGCATTTGATGGACCGTTGTGTCTGTAGAGGACAGGCGTGCGTGCTTGAGCAGATGTATCCATCTCTCGCAGAGATCCCTGTAGGTCGGTTTCTATTTGTCGCCGGCAGCAGCAACGAAAAACGTTAAGTCGAATAACGGCCAGTGTAGGTCGCTTGCATCGATCGGAATCAGACTCTGATTCCGATGTTTTGTGTGCTGCACGTAATTGATGTGTAACACATCATTTTGGGTCACTGTTTGGACAAACACCGAGTGTTCCTCTTGGTGCAGAGCGGAGCTGCTCGTTGCCACGCACGTGCTGATCAGCCGCCCCCGTGCTGCTTTGAGCCTCACTTTACAATTGATACCATGTTCCGCCGCGGCTTGTCCTCGCTGGCCGCCAAGCCCTCCTGGGTGCGCCCGGGTTCGCACGACTACCTGCGCGAGGTGCTCGAGAGCCGCGTGTACGATGTGGCCACGCAGACGCCGCTGCAGCTTGCGCCGGCGCTGACGCAGTCACTGCCAGGCAACTGCCGCCTCTTCCTCAAGCGCGAGGTACGTCCGCCTGCAATTGCTAGTGTACTGTAGACCGCTTATTGACTCTCTGTGTGTGGCTGTGCAGGACATGCAACCGACCTTCTCGTTCAACCTGCGCGGCGCCTACAACAAGATCGCCAACTTGACCCCCGCCCAGCAAGAGAAGGGCATCGTGGCCTGTGCAGCCGGCAACCACTTGGAAGGTGTGGCCTACTCTGCTGCCAAGCTGGGCGTCGACGCGATTGTTATTGCGCCGGTCGGCACGGCCCAGAACATCTCCCACTCCACCAAGAGCAAGATCACGATCGTCGAGCACGGCGCGGACTTTGAGGCGTCGCTAGTACGTTGGCAATCACTCAGGACGGCGGGTGTTGCTGGGTGGGATGGAACTAACTTGACATGAATCATTGCAGAAAGAAGCCTTCCGTGTTGCATACACTGAGGGTCGATCGCTGGTGCACCCGTTTGATGACCCGCTCGTGATTGCTGGCAACGGCACGATCGGCATGGAAATCCTGAAGGAGGTACGGACGACGGCATCGCATGCAGCTGTTTTTTTTGTGAGTGGTGTACTTATTCTTGCGCTGTGGTTTAATGAGTAGACGGCTGGAGACCGACCGACAGCGATCTTTGCCCCTGTCGGTGGTGGTGGCCTGATTGCTGGTCTTGCCGCCTATGTGAAGGAGGTGGCTCCGGAAGTCAAAATTATCGGGGTGGAGGCTGAAGGCGCCAATATACTGGAGAAGTCACTGAAGCAAGGCTCGCCTGTTAGCATCCCAAGCGTTAACCGGTTTACAGAGGAAGTCGGCATCCAGACCGTCGGTACTGAGAATTTCCGGCTATGCAAGGACCTGGTGGACGAAGTGATCACCGTGTCCACCGACGAGATCTGCTCAGCGATTAAGGATGTGTTCGGTGACACGCGCTCGCTCATGGAGCCCACCGGTACGTGCACCAGACTGTAGGCACTACGCTCCTATTATTGCCGCAGATTTTTCATTTGTGTATTTATGCTGAGCAGGTGCGATTAGTGTGGCTGGTGCCAAGAAGTACGCTCGTGTGAAGAACGCGCAGGACGAAAAGTATGTGGCTGTGCTGGCTGCTGCCAACATGGACTTTGACCGGTTGCGCTTCATCTCGGAGCGTTCTGATGACCGCGAACGCTTCATGGCCGTCAAGATCCCCGAGAAAATTGGCAGCTTTCAGGATCTCTACGACGTCATCTGTACGTTGACACTGACATGCGGTTACGCGTTCGATTTGACTAATTATCGGTTCGTGTCCTCCAATGTGCACTGCAACAGTCCCTCACAACGTGACAGAGTTCACGTACCGAATGGACTCTGAAGGCGACAACGAGGCGCGCATCTGCATGAGCATCCAGACCAAGACCGAAGACGAGTTCGTCAACGTCGTGAACGCCATCAACGAGCGTGGCGACATGCACGCGATTGACCTGGCCTCCAACGAGCTGGCCAAGTCGCACCTGCGCCACCTCGCTGGTGGTCGCCCTGAAAATGTAGGTCACTGTGCTTGTGCCAACTTGCAACAACGGAGCATGTGCTCACCTTGTCGACTGTTGATTAGGTCACGAACGAGCGGTTGTTCCGCCTGGAGTTCCCGGAGCGCCCTGGCGCACTCAAGGACTTCCTCGAGACCCTCGGGTACGTTGCACAGCCTGCAATATCGCCCATAGCTGTGTGTACAAAGCTCACCGTTTTGCTTTTCAACTGTTGACAGTCAATCGGCGCGTCAGTGGAACGTGAGTCTGTTCCACTATCGCAACCATGGTGCCGACATTGGTCGCGTGCTCGTGGGTTTCCAAGTGGCTCCAAAGGACAACGCAGCGTTCGACTCGTTCTTGGGCCAAGTGGGTTTCCGCTGCGAGGAGGAGACTGCGAACAAGGCGTACCAGCACTTCCTGCAGTGAATAGCTCCGTAATAGATGGCTACCTTTTATCTAGCTTCTCATTCGTCAAAAAGTGCGTCATTTCAGCCAATCCCCATCTTCCCCTCGGAAGATTTCCTCCCCCGGAACCCAGAAGGAAAAAACGGCGAGGAAGGCCGAGTCTTGCGCGTCCGACCGCTCGTTTCTCTCGCCTCTCCAGGCCCCCAGCGCGCGCCAGGAGGCCCGACAAGAGACACAGCGAGCTGCACATCGTCTCGCGCGTGTGTGCAGCCCTTCGCC
>JAHWLE010000360.1:0-25303 GCA_024679135.1 Phytophthora foliorum | reverse complement strand
TTGGCTTTCAAAGACCTGTGGTATTCCGTGCCAGACCCCACCAACAAGAAAACCACCATCGACCTACTCAAGGGCGTCAGCGGATTTGCACTACCCGGCACCATCACTGCGCTCATGGGGTCCTCGGGTGCTGGCAAAACCACACTCATGGACGTCATCGCCGGACGAAAAACCGGAGGAAAGATCCGGGGCGACATCCTTCTCAATGGCCACCCGGCAACGGAGCTGGCCATCCGTCGAGCCACGGGCTACTGCGAGCAGATGGACATTCACTCGGATGCGTCCACGTTCCGAGAGGCATTGACATTCAGCGCGTTCCTTCGTCAAGGTGCCGATGCACCTGACAGTCAGAAGTATGACTCGGTGAACGAGTGTCTGGAGCTACTTGACCTGCACCCGATAGCAGACCAGATCATCCGCGGCAGCTCGACGGAGCAGATGAAGCGACTGACGATTGGCGTGGAGCTGGCGGCGCAGCCGAGTGTGTTGTTCCTGGATGAGCCGACGAGTGGACTTGACGCTCGGTCAGCTAAGCTTATCATGGACGGTGTGCGCAAAGTGGCGGACACGGGCCGCACCATTGTGTGCACGATCCATCAGCCGTCAGCGATGGTGTTCAGCGTCTTCGACAGCTTGCTGCTGCTGAAGCGCGGTGGCGAGATGGTGTTCTTCGGTGATCTGGGCGTGAAGGCTTCGAACCTGGTGAGCTACTTCGAGTCGATCGATGGTGTGGAGAAGTTGGAGGAAGGGCACAACCCTGCGACGTGGATGTTGGAAGTGGTCGGGGCTGGTGTGGGCAACGTCAACGGTGGTAAACACGACTTCGTGTCGCTGTTCAAGTCGAGTGCTGAAGCTCAGCAGATGAAATCAAGTTTGGAACGCGAAGGAGTCACTCGTCCGTCGCCTTCTGTCCCTGTCTTGGTGTTCGACAAGAAACGTGCTGCTAGCAACTTAACTCAAGCCCAATTCTTGATCAAGCGCTTCTTTGACATGTACTGGAGGACTGCTTCGTACAACTTGACTCGGTTTCTGATTTCGATCATGCTGGGGTTGGTCTTCGGAGTTGCCTACGTCAGCGCTGAGTACTCATCGTACCAGGGAATTAATTCGGGTCTAGGCATGATCTTCATGACGCAGTCGTACATGACGTTCATCGTATTCAGCAGCGTCGTGCCGATCTCTGTTCAGGAGAGGGCTTCGTTTTACCGGGAGCGCAACGCCCAGACGTACAATGCGTTCTGGTATTTCATCGGCGCGACATTGGTCGAGATCCCGTACTGCTTCGTGGAGTCTTTACTGTTCATGATTTTCTACTACCCAATGGTGGGCTTTACGGGCGGAATGGAGTTACTCGCGTACTGGGTGAACCTGACCGGTCTCGTAGTGCTGCAAGCCTACTTCGGCCAGCTTCTAGCATACTTGTCTCCCAACCTCGAAGTGGCTTCACTGTTGGTCATCCTGGTCAACTACGTCTGGATCACGTTCACCGGGTTCAACCCTCCTGTTGCTTCGATTCCCCAGGGGTACCGATGGCTGTACCATTTGACCCCCCACAAGTACACATTCGCGAGTCTAATTGCCATCGTCTTTGGCGACTGTCCAAGTGGCGGAGATAGCAGCAAACTGGGATGCCAGAAAATGACTGGCGCGCCTCCAACGCTAGGAACCAACATCACCGTCGCGGAGTATGTAGATGAAATTTTCTCGGCGAAGCACAGTGACATCTGGTCGAACTTCGCCGTCGTCTTGTGCTGGATTGCCTGTCTTCGTGTGGTGTCGCTGCTTGCATTACGCATTGTCAACCACCAGAAGAGATAGACTCGTCGTAGGTGATGTTCGGGCTCGAACAATCAACTTGTTTTTCTCGCACAGAATTTTCCTCACTTGTGAATTACTATTAGTACATACCTTCCTTACGTGAAAGACAACGGCTTCTGGGGCAGAGCCAGCGTAGAAAGTTATGTTATCACGAGAAGCGATATGCTATGATCAAGACCAGGATTGGCATGTGCACGCCATTGTCGACAACTATAATACCAACCAATAAACTAAAAAAGCAAAAAGCTAGGGAAATAACGCAAAATTGGAATACGGCGAGGACCCCTGCCCAGGTCCGTTCATCAACTTCGGCAAACATTTCCCAGTCTCACTTCTCAGTTTGCCTGCTGAACCTCAAGTACAATAAATCAAGGGAAGCTAATCAACCGAAACATGCGCATTTTCACGATCGTCCTGTTGGCTGTCGCAACAATTCTTGTGGACCCTGCGGTCGGGCACTTTCAACAAGGCTCCATTTCGAAGACGATGGCAAACCCGCTTGATGTGTCCGTCGCTGACGAGAACTTGGCTACTCCAACAAGAAACCTCTTGAGATCGAATCCTGCAGTCGACAATGACGAAAGCGATAGTGATGACCGTACGCAAGCAGAAGAGAGGGTTCTACCTGGTATGTCGAAGATTGCGGGGCTGGCGTCGAAGTTCAGCTCCTCTCATAAGCTGACCAACAGCTTGTGGTTGAAGGCCCGCGAAAACCCAAAGAGCGTTTTCAAGATGCTAAAAATCGGGAAGGCTGGCGAGATGTTCGACGAGAATCCAAAGTTCCTGCAGTGGCTCCACTACATTAAGTCATATCGAAGTGAGGGCCATTCGTTTGCAGACTACGAGATATACTTCCTGCTGCTGGATAAGATGCCAGAAGCGCAGGTGGCAATGCTGTTGCAGTCGTTGAAACAAGTCCCAGATCTTAAGTCTCTTGCGAAGAATGTGCAGGTTTGTCAGTTCGAGAAATGGTTTACTATCGGGAAGCACCCAGAAGATGTTGCAATGGTGTTGGGGGTGAAGAACGGACTCTCGACGGTATCGGCGAGCGACCCAAGGTATGAAATTCTGGTCGAGTATACGATCATGTTCACAAGATACGCACGAGGGACGCGATAGGAACCGCGGTCCCGGCAGCTCGTGGAAATTATCGCATGTGCATGAATCTGGCTAAAGCGCTTTCGTCAAACCCATTTTCATATCATTTCAAGTTAATTCCCACATCGAGGAGTCTCGATGCAGTAGTATTCTTCATAGAAAAATGGACTGAAATCAAATTTCTTCCCCACTGAGGTCAGATCTTGCATCGAGTTTAGACTGGGGGGTAGTACTAGTTTATATCTACTGCTGACAGACGAAATGATGGCGACGTGGCTTTATTTGTTTATCTTGATGCTCCAGCATAACTGATACTGCTCCGTTTTGGACCATGCAACACGATGCACAGTCTGAATCCACAAAATCGTAGGCATATAGAGCATCATACAACCACCATGCACAACCATAGTAGTCGAAGTCGTTTGAAGATATCGCACCAGGGTGCAAATCTGAGCCACATCAACGCTGCTTAGGCGTCTGTGGGCGTGTACGGGTCAAAGAAATCCTCGCCCAACCAGTACGCAGTGAGGTTGGTATACAGCGCGTCGCCTTCCACAAAGTTGGCCGCGTCGTCCACACTACCCGTTCCGATGTACTTGGCCACACTGGGGTACGGGTACACGGGACGCGTCATAGTGGTCGAAGAACCCGATCCACTGGTAAGACGGCGACTAGATCCCGAGGACTGCCACTGACCAGCGTCATTGGTGGACCCGCTGCTGGCAGAGCTTGTCATGATTTCGTGCGGAGCGATCCCCTCCTCAATCCACTTCATCATGGGCGTAACAAGGTCGATCTCCGACGGACCCTCTCCACTTCCGCAATGGTAGACGCCCGGAAGTAAGTACAGGCGATTGAAGCCTTCGACAACATCGGCACCCATGTTGGTCTGGAGAGCTTCGTGGTACGCGATCGTTGTACGTGGCGAGATCTGCGGATCGGCCCAGCCGTGCCATAGGATGAGCTTACCACCTGCAGCCTCAAATTCAGACAAGTCGGCGCTAACGGAGTCAAGAAGAGGGTGGCGAGGGCGAAGAAGGTCGATAGTCGAGTTGGCGAACACAAAGTCGTCCAGGGTGTAGTTGTCGCCAGGGTAGTTCTCCAGGATGAGGTACTTGATGCACGAAAGAGCGACAGACTCGCTCATAATAGAGGTCGTGGCGTCCTCTGGCACGAACACACCAGACCAGCCAAGCTCCGACGAGTATTGAACCTCGCCTACAGTCAGATGCTCATCGCTGTCTGGGTCGATGGGACCACTGTAGCTCTTGATGGCGACTTCAACCTCAGCAGACGTGAGGCAAGTCGAATTGTCAGCATCGTCAGCGCACTGGATGGTGGACACATCAAAGTTACAGAGGCGAGGATCTGAGAGCAGTCCGTCATCAATACCGTCAAGTGAGTCACAAGCGGAGACGACAGCGTCGTGAAGGATCTCGAGGCGGTCGGAAAGCAGAATGTGGTCGCCATTTTCATCAGTGTTGCTCACAGACAACCAACCGTGGTGGAAACTATTCTGCATGGTGAAAAGCATAGCAGGAGCGCCAGCAATGATACCGTTAAAGTCGTTCGGGTATCGGAGCGCCTCCATGACTGCTTCACGACCACCATCCGAGCAACCGCTGAAGTAGGCGTACTTTTGCTCTTGGGCGTAGTAGTTTTTGATGAGCGTCTTGGCGACCTCAGCTGTCCAGTGGTGCGCCTCGTACGCGAAAGCTGCACGCTTATCGGCCTCAACACCCCACGTAGCAGAGCTGCCACCGTCCATGTCGGTGGTACCCAGCACGAAGTTCCCATTGTCTACAGCCTCCGCACCAGATGACGCTGCAACAGACAGGGAGATCATTCCGCAGAGACCACCGCAGCCTGTCTGCATATAGCGCTGCGTCCACGTCGACACCGGGAGCATTACCTCCCACGTGATTGCTGGTGGCAGAGTTCCTTCGACAACGCAATAGCTGATGTCATCGCTCGTGGTCTCGGTTGCAGACGTGATGTTGCTGCCTGCACCTCCGATGCTCGTGATGTTCACTGACAACAGGGCGGCACAGTCGATCACAGGTTCCACGACAGCCAGACTCTCCGCCACATCATCGGATGATGAACTGGAGGACTCGATGGTGATTGAAGACGCACTGGTGTCCGAAGTGGTAGTCGCTTGGGTCGTCGTGTCTTGAGCGACGATCGTGCAGCTCGATGCAAACACTGGTAGCAGAATCACGGAAAGTGCTGCACAAAGTGAGTGAGCGAAAACTTTCATGCTTCTTGGTTGGAAGCACAGGAATGAGCTGAGGTGAAGATGGCGAATTCAAAAATGGGTCCTGGTCGATACTCCGTGAGGACTGCCAGAAGATGTTGGGGGCTCGTGTCCTGGGTAGTCTACCCAGAATCTGGGTGCCAGATGATCATGGGAAACTATCGCACAACTCTTTTGACATCTTGGTTGAACGTCCACATTCCAATGCCCGTGGTTGTGTCCAGCAGAGCGTGCTCAGTGGACAAGATGGTAGACTCATTGTTGATCAATTGGCGCACAAACGCATAATCCGACAGGCGTAATGTTTACAAGAAGATAGCCCCAGCACCAGTTTTCTTGAAAATTTCAGAAAGCAATCTTTACGGTGGAAATTACAGACGGAAAAGTTCGCCACACTAAGTCACAGATGTGCTGCGCTTTCACAAGTCACACGGTGCAGCCAAAAACTGTTGGTAGACTTGACGGTTCATTTTGTGGCGATCACACGCCGTACGCCAATGACGGTGAAAATGATACTCGGTTTACGAATATGTTTTGCTACTACTTGAAGTAGTAAGATACTAGGTACATAATATGCCCCCCCCCTCGGGTAGTTCACCAAATCCGTCAGCAATGTTTTCCAGAGGAATCACAGTAGTAAAAAAACAACAGCATTATTTAGCAGCAATCACACGTTCGATCAAGCTGACATAATGCACCGCAAAAAAATCCCACACACGGTCTATCTATTCGGTGGTGCTTAGACCTCCATTTTTCGCACGAATGTACCTCGACATGTACTCCGTGGCTCGAAACTTCTCGGACCACAAAATTCGCCCCATCCAATTGTGTTCACGTAATGCGTGCTTCTCACTCATAGCACGTTCCACTCGTTCCATCAGGCTGTCGGCATTACGCGACTGATCGTAACGCGACGAGCATGTTGCCACACCAGCATCCCTGGCAGCACTCCAGCGTGGTACGTCGTTGTACAGACGCTGCATCTCATTCGCAAAGGTCTCGGGGTTGTCAGCGATAGCACCACCCCATAGCGTGTTACCCGAAGTCATACCCTCAGCACCAATTGAAGTGGCCACGCATGGTGTTCCAACAAACCAACTGTCCGCGATTTTCCCCTTGATGCCAGCGCCAAACCGTAGTGGTGCGATGCTTAGGCGGTACTGACTCAACATCTCGTGGGCGTCGGGGGCGAAACCCTTCATGAAGAAACCCTGTTTGGGGTCGTCTAGCTTCGCAAAGCGCTTGGTCTCTCCATAAGACCCGTAAAGGTGAATCTCCGCATCTTTTTCCATGCTGCGGAACAACGGAAGAATTGCGTTCTTCGTCCATTCAACGGCATCAACGTTGGGCGCGTGCTTGAAGCTACCAATGAATGCAACATTCTTCCGCTCATCGAAGGAGCGCAGCATTGATAAATCGATTTTGGGGTAGAAGAAGTCGCAGCAGTGCAAGCTCGAATTGGGCACTTGGAAGCGCGAGACCAGCAAGTCCCGTTCGAAGTCCGATACGTATAACGTCAAGTCAGAACGATGAATGGATGCCAATTCGCGGATCGCAATCTTTTCCACAGGGGCAACATCCAGTCGAGCTCCATCCAATGTCTCTTCGAAACGAGCTCCTTGCTTCTTCACTGCAAACTCGCGTGCACGACGAACAAAGTGGACATCTTGCAGGTCAAGTACTCGCAAGGCCTCAGGCGCGTACTTCTTAGCTTGCCACCCATACATCTCTTCAGCAATGAAGCGGTCAAAAATCACTAGCTGCGGTAGCGTTTCCAGCAGTAGCTTCTGAAAAGCGTCGGTATTAGCGTCTGCTTGCATGCAGCGCACATCCTGTTCCAGCTCTAATCGTGTCGTGTGGGTATTTAAACGACTCGGGGACACACAGAGGACCTGATAGCCCCGCTCTTGCAGCACACTGATAATATCCGCACTACGAACTCCAGCAGCGGAGCTCGTACGTTCAGGCCACACTGACCCGGCCAAAATCACCTTCTTCTTGCTAGCTGCAAACGCCGCGACGCTCGCGCTCTGCTCTTGTGCCTTCTCCTTCTTCACACCTGCTGATCCACCGCCCGGTGGATAGGAATGTGCAACTTTACTTTCCAGAGCTTGGTACCATTCCGTGCCCATATCCGCCGCAAGTCTCGCGTCCACATCAAACGGTCCTGGCAGTCCATCCGGGAAAAACTGCAGCACCAATTCTTGGAAATACGTCACATGGTCCTCCTCCCTCTTCTGCACTTTTGCAAGGTGTTTGAACCATTTAATCCCGCACCTCACGTGCTCTCGTTCCTCCCACACAATCTGCTCCACGACGCGAGCCGAGGCTTTGTCTCCCATGGATTTAATCCGGTGCACCAGTCGATCACCCGAGTCCAAACCCCTGGCCTCCTGCACTAAAGGCACCACTGCAATTCTCGCAGCCAAGTCCGCCGCCGTGTTGGCCGCGTGCTCCAATAGTGCAATTGTCGCGGGCAGGGCGCCGTATTCCGAGCCCAATTCTCGCAACCTCTGGTCCACCATAGTGAAATGTCGCGCTTCGTCCGTTGCAACTTTCAGGAAATCATCGTAAAATTCTTTGGGCAATTGATGTTCCACCGGGTCGAAGCGGACGATGGTGTCCCAATAATTGTCGATGGCCCCCAATTCAATGTGCGCCAAAGCGTGGAGCATAATTATTGGGATACTGGCTTGAGTCTGCAATTGTTTCATACTTGGCATCTGTTTGGGGGTCAAAAGTTGGGGTTTTGGGCCTCTGGCCGGCAGGTCGGGGGGGATATGGGACCCCCAGTGCGGTTCGCGAAAAATAGGCAAAGTAGCGGAATTCCAGCGATTTTGACACTCGAAAGTGAGCGAAACTTTCTCGTGCGGGTCGGTGCAACGTAAGATACGAGCGCCATAGGCGAGCAAAGAGTCTGCACTGGTAGTGGTGGACAACGGGGCCGCAAGTAGAAGGTGCCCAGGACGCAGGACAGTCCTGACCACTCGACTCGTCCGGCGTAACATATTCGAATGTAAACTATTTTGTGTGGACGTATTTTTATTAAAGGGAGGCACAAAAAAGCTTTTAGAATTGCTTTTAGAATGCGGAACACGTGTTTATTTTAGAACTGAAAATCTAGAGTATGGAATGTATCTGGAATACCAGATCGACACTGCATCCAGATGCATTGCCTTGGCTCAACTCGATCGCTGAAACAAATTCAACGCCAATAAGGTGTCACTTGCAATTCGGGTATGTCGCCTTCAGCTCACTGATGAATCACACGGTGGTCTGATTTTAAAGACATTCTCTCGACCCAAAACTCGGGGTACCATCTCCATATTCCGATTCGTACTCTGTGCGTCTAGTTCGATTGACATTTCTCGCTGCGGTGCATGTATTGTGCACTGTATATTATAATGCCATTGCAGTTTTTCGTCCGTGCTGCCGTACTGCGAAGGGATAGTCGTCAAAACCCGTTGACAGGAAGATTAGTACAGTGTACTATTGGCGGTCGAAGCACAGTTTAATCGAGACAGGTCGCACTCATGAAAACAGTGAGTACACTAAAGCAAACAATTCGTGGCTTCTGCAAACTGACCCCCTGCTGCCAATCAATCACTGGAGTGGGATGATGAAAATGTAGCCATGTTGCTTGGTGTCGTCGGCGCCACCCGTTCCGGTTCCGGCGAGTGACAGTACGTCGAAACGGTCGGATAACGTCTCCATTGCAGTGCTGGATGGAGGTGAGCAAGTTGCGTGAAGACCTGGCGCATTGTTGGCTGGCGGAGACTTTGGTGCAAGTGCTGGAGCGAGCAGCTACGGAAAGTCAATTGGACACGCACGTGTTGGTCTCATTGGGGGATGCGGCGATTTCGGAGCAAGGAAAAGTGCTGTCGGTGCTGGTGAATGGGTTCCTACGTCGGAGCGAGGTGTGCAATGCAGCGGGTGAAGGTTCCTACGCACACCTGAACGATGTGGACGAGTTGCATCCATGGATATCCACCAGAGCTTTCAGTACTTCAAGTAGCAGTTCGACCGGAATGGTGGTGATGGTGTACGCACCGGCCGAGGATGACGTTGCAGCGAAGCAGGTTGAGGCTATTATTCAAGCGGTGATGCAGCTTCAAGGCTCTTTGGAGAGGATTGTGGTGCTTGTGATGCACAATCCAGATGGGCTGTTGGGGTTGGAAGCTGGAAGTAGAGCGATGGACAGCTCTTCCATGTATCATCTTGAGTATGTTGGTGAGCAAACGGAGAGCGAATGGCGAAGGAGTTTCAAGTTTATTGCTGAGCCATTGGATGCCCTGCGAGATCAATGTGGATGGCATTTTGTGATGGAGATCGTTCGGTGGCTTCCTGACTCCGCTTTTTTGTCGAACGGAAAAGAGGCTTTCGGAGCGGCGCGAGCGACGATGTTCTCGTCTATCAACCAGTTGCCGTTCCAGCTTTTGCTACTCGCCCTGCGCTGGAGTCACTTTCATCCGAAGCTTGCGCATGCTTGCGCTAAAAAGCTTCGTAGGCAAACGCAGCTTATTCCACAAGCTCGTGTGCGACGCGAGCTTGCAGAATTAGAGAAGCGTGAAATGCAACTCTGGAGTGGTTTGTATCCGCTTGTAGACCTGGAAGGAGAGATGACAGAGAATCGTAAGCAAGATCTGTCAGCGTCCGCTCTCTTTATCGACACATCCTTTCAGACCCGAGCAATGCCACCAAAGCTCGAGCGACTGTCGAAGTGCTGTCTTTGGGACACCCAGAAGCAGTTTTACAAGGACCAAGGCATCCGCGCGTGGAGTTCGGGTGCTATTCCGTTTGGTGTATCCAGCAGCTCTTTCCTCGCCGCAGGTTACGCACGTATCGTTGTCGACTTCTTGCTGAGCAACGCTGACTGTGTCGAGGCTTCTTTTAAGGAAAATGGACCCCCAAATTGCTTCGTGTGGGAAGCTGCCAGTGGCTCCTGCAAGTTTTTGCACTCGTTCATGCTTCACTTTACTGAACTTGTGGAAGCAAACGACGAGTTTAAGAGGCGAGGGCTAGTACCACTGGTTATAGCTTCCGATTTGAGTGAGCAAGTCCTGAGCTCAAGACGGCAAATGAAGTGTTTTCACTCGTTTATCAAACGCGGACAGTTAGACTTCGCACTCTTCGACACGCACGATTTCATTCACGGGGATTCTACAAAGCGAAAAACATTGGAACTAGTGCACGCTCAACGTCAATGGCATGTTGGAAGTGATGGGCCCGTCGCACTGATAGGCAACTATTTCCTGGACTCGCTGCGCGCCGACATTTTTACGGTGGCCATCCAGCAGACAGACCCGACAACTGAAGCTGTGAATGTCCCCGAACGTAGTTCAGCGGAGTGCGTCGTAATACAGTCGGCTCTTCTTGATATCGATACGTCCAGCCTTGCTGATATGGATGTAAGCCTTCGACCAATTCCAGATCCAAGGACACAACCCGTTTATGGAGATAGCCGACTGAACGAAACATTTGTTCAAGTACTAGAGCAATTTCGATATGCTTCTGCGGCCTCTTCATCAGTCGTCGAGCCTGTCTCGTCGACAGGACTGGTTCTCTTTCCAGTTGAGGCGTTTGAGTTCTTTTCGACGCTGGTCGATCGAGATGGTGGCATCGCAGCTTTCCCTGTCGCCGTTCTGGCTGGCGATGCACGATTTTCTTTCCGAGACGCCATCTCTAGTGCGTTCATTACTACAATAACTACCGAAGGTGCTTTCAACGAGAATGGAGAGGAGTCCAAAACTACTGAGAAAGTGAGCCTGGAGCTACCGCAGCTGTCACCTCATCCAGACTGCTTCTGCCTACCCGTGGATTTCGAGATCTTCAAGTTGTTCTTTCAGACCCTCAGCAACACTGCAGTAGACATCTCGGCAAAAGCTCAGGTTGTCTCTGCACCAGCTAGTGATACCTTTGACATCTTTTTCGCGACGGTCGAACCTCGTGCTACAAGAGGCAAGACCACCCCGACTACTATTACAAATGCTCTACAGACGAGCTTTCAACACCAGTTTGCGCGCTTCACACCAGGAGACTGCGACTTGCTGTGGGGTATGATGAGCTTCGACGACGGTGCGCGTTGCTTCTCGGCGGATTCTCTTCTCGCTCTTTTGGCACAAACTGGTTGGGACTTTGACTTGTTCGTTGTCTTGCACTGGGAATTACTGAACCGGTTGCGACTGCAAGAAGTTGATACCGAGTCGGAAAACTATCAACAACTTCTGATCGAAGCAGGAGTCAAATCTTGGCGGACGTATTACCACATGGAGCAGCAGAGTGACACGGATGTCACCACGCGAGGGATTCGTCTTCAACTGGCACGCTGGTTTTATGGTAAGACAAATTCAAGCCTTCTTCGAACGGACTAGTACTCACTTGTTTACTTGTCATGCTAACAGAACTGGAAGCCTACGAGAGCGTGCTGGAAGTACTGACACCCTGGAGAGATGAAGCGCACAATGACATCAGCTCGGCCGACGTAGGCGTATTTTATCTGCTTGGGGTAATGCTTTGATCCCTTGTGTTGTTCTGCACGATTTATTTGAGCTGTGCCCTGACGTTTCCTGCTTACGGCTTTGGTTTTTGTAGCTGACAAGCTTGAGAATGGACGAGTACTGGACTGCGCTATCTTTCTTTCGCCATTGCGCTCGCCTAGCTCCCACGAAACTCAAATTCCAACGCCAGGTGGCGCGCACGTTGCTTGCTCTGCAAACGTTGAGGTCCTCATCAAATAGCTCGAATGAATCGGATGGGAACTCGAAACCATAAGCGAAGAAACATCGATGAGCTTGGGAATTCTCTATGAATCTGTTTAGGTAGTTAGTATTATTTGCACACATGACTTCTCAATGGACAGATGACATCTACACACGGGTCCTGCTACTGCCTGACCGGCTCGACATATACAGCGCGCTCCCTTTTACCGCGCTTGGGGGGAAACTATCCTTCAAGGGTTAGTTCCTTGGCGTGATAGTCTTGGACAACCTTGGCACACGCTTTCGCTCCCTCCACCACTACAATGAGGCGATGACTTTGTTGAGCTTCGTCTTTCAAGTAGGGCGTAGCCATTTCTTGGTCCTACAGGTCCATTACCACAACAAACAATAGTTGTCAGACAAGAATTAACCGATCATTCGACCAACCCGTACCTTGAACTGGAAGATGAGTGAGTTGTCTAGGTCTTCCCGTTCGGTCACCGTCGTGAGAGATGTCAAATGCCGCCACTCTTCGACCAATGCGAACCCTTCTCGCGTAGTCGCCATCGCATTTAGTACGATGAGCACTGAAGGAGTAATGACAAGCTCCCGCTCTCCAAGTCGACTCAGTTGTCGCTCTGAGTCCTCGTCTTGCTCCTCAAACTTGATGGCGTGGTAGAAGCGAAAGTCTTTGTGCGCATCGCTGGACGAGGACTTCCAGCTAGCTAAGTTTACATGTCGTGACGATGGTAGTTCCAATTCGCTTTTACTGTAGTCTTCGTCTTGTTGTACGTCATTGTCGTCTTCCTTGTTACCTTCATCAGGTTGGGCTTCTACTTGAGGGTTGCTAGAGGAGTGCGAACGCCGTCTTAGACGGGAGGCAACCGCTACCGCTTTGTCAAGAATGGTGCTGCCTGTTCGCATTGGTGCGCTTTGAGGCGCAGGTGTACTTGAAGCAATCGAAGGATGCTTCTTCCCGGTACTGCTTGTAGATCGTGTGGACGATGTGTCTCCGTCCTCGTCACTAGACGAGCTGTTCACTGAGTGTTTACCCATGGTAAGTGTTCGGCAACTCGCGCTTGGCTCACTGTAAGGACTCCACTTGTTGTCTTCCGTGCCGCTGCGGATGCGGAAGAGGTAAGGTGTGTTCGGTTGCAAGCCCGTGACAGAGTATTTCAATGTCTCGGCGGTGATGTCCGGCTTGACTGTCCACCACATTGCAGCTAGACGATCCTTCACGTATTGGATCTGGTACTTGGTTACGCCAGCATCACTCACTGGATCCCACGTCACAATAACTTCTGAGCTCGACGCAGGGAATACCTGCAAAATATGCGGCGCAACGGGAGTGTGCGATGACGCCGTTGCGCTATTGACGCTGCTACTGCTGCTTGCAGCAGTTGAAACCATTGAACTGATTGACGCCACGCTATTGGAGTTGGCATTGTCACCGATACTTCCACTAGGTGGGGTAATTCCACGCGAACTGAGGAATGCTTGAACCATGGACTTAGCCTGCTCCTGCAGTGAAGGCCCAATTTCTTCGACAGCAGATTCGGGGAGCCGCTCTAGGACTACATCACCAGCTGGAGTATTTTCAAATGCCCATACACCATCGGCATCATCATCTGCCTCCCTTTGGCCATTACGAAGCAGCATCAGCTCACCATCGTTGCTTTCGTAGTCTCTCCCTTGGTCTACGTTGTCATCATTGCTGCCAAGAGCAAGGCGAACGAACACTTGGTTCGTACCAGGACTCACGAGCCGTTCTGATCCCTTGATCACCAAACCTCTCTCCAGTATAATGTCTAGTTTTTCAGCGTTGAAATCGGGACGGCGGCGGGCTCGCAGTGAGAGAAGAACGCGGTAAAAGAATCGACCTCGCTCGACATATTCGGGGCAAACACCGGGAAGGAAAATTGCTGTTGTTCCATCTTCTTGACTCACAGATGTCGGTGTCACAGTACCCGACATGGGCATTGCCGAACCTGTGGTCCGAACATCCAGCGTTCTCATGGAGCCGCTTGACAAACTGTAGGGTCCCCACCGCTGGCCATCACCGCAACGCACGCGGAATACAAGCGACTCGCCCGGATCAAGGCCAACCATTGTGCCATTCGTCTGGTCCGTGACGCCCGTCGTATCCACCTCGGCTGTCGTTCCCTCCTGCTTCATTGTGATCGGAAGCCAAGGGTTGAATTCATCACCGGATTGCTTTGCGAACTGAAGTTGGTAGCGTGCCACCGATGGCGGTACGGCTTTAGCAGACAATTTGTCCCAAGTGATGCAGATGGAATGCCGCGTCGCGCTTACCAGCGTTGGTGCCAGTGGCGGAATGGCAATGGCATCAGATACAGTTGCATCCTTCTCCTTCTGTACGCTTGGAGGGGTAAGGAATCGCAACACCACCGGTCGAGAGGCTTGAATTATAAGTTCGATCACAGTGAGAAACGCGACATCCTCCAAGCTCTCGCCATTGATCGAAACGAGCAGATCTCCGGTGTTGATCAACCCAGTTGCAGATGCCTGACTGTCCGGAACCACACTGTCAACCACGGCTTGGTATTTCTTGGACGTTCGAGACTTCTGGAACAAGATCCCGATGGGGCCTTCTTGTAGCTCCACATCAGTAGTTTTCTCGCTGGTCTCTTCCGGGGCTTTGCGAGTGTTCACGCACACTTCAATCCACCCCTCCTCACTAGCAAAATGTCTCTCTTCAGCAATGTCGTTTGCCTCGGCAGACGCACTGCTGTTGCTCCGGGCAGTTGAGCTCGAGGTTGATGATACAACATCTTTTGCAGCTGCCTTCAGGAACATCAGACGTTGCGATAACGTCGATACAGCCGAACTTGTCGTCATCTTGGTTTTCGTCTTTTTCATCACTTCCTTCACTTCGTTCAAAGTTCCACTACTCGGAGCTGAGGAAACAAGCGTCGCCGTTGTCACGGCGACGGCGGTACGGTTACTGGTCGTATAGGGGGCCTCAGCGCGTGTATTACCACTGACTTCGCTCGCGAAATCGTCTTGTGATGTCGTGCGCGATCGACTCAACCCAATCTTAGCAAACAAGCTGAATCCCCCAGAGGACGACGAGCTACCAGTCGAGTCAGGTGGCATCACCTGATCATCGGTCAGCAGTGGCAATGGCGACGACACAAGGAGCTGCTCCTGAGCAAACGTGTCCATGCTTCGGATATTTTTCTCCAGCTCGTCAAAACCTCCGTCTAGTCGACTTACATACTTAAAGCCCTTCTGCAAGAACATTAGCACGAGTCGCGTCACTGATACGTGCTCCGCATGGACCTTGGCCGCCCCGCTACTTCCAATCTCGCTAGCTAGTGCACCAGGTTCTCCGGGACTCTGTTTGCGGGATAACGTCGCGGGTCCCGTTGGAAGCGACGAAGATGACGGCACCTCGCCGACGACTTCCGCTGCTACAGTAACTTCGATAGCCTTCTGGGCTTGCTCTTGCGTCGGTTGGTGTTGGGATTTGTCGCTTGAAATGACCCTGGCCAAGCGCACAATTGTATTCAGAGCAGCGTTGTTCGACGAAGAGCGCCGGAGCTCAGAGGCTGTATCGACAGAGGGTCCAACAAAGCAGAAGTGACAGCCTTTCATGTGTGAAAAGCCCTTCATGAGCCCATCCAGCGCGTCTGGTCGCCCCATGATGCTTGGGTCAATGTGGTGCGAGAGGCTTAAATGCGACTTGTGATACTCCTCCGCTGGTCGACAATCCAGCACAATAAATTTTAGCGCCGTCGAATCATCGCCATCGTCATTTCCTGAAGGATACAATAGCGGTGCTTCATCGCTGTTGGGTGATAGCAACGGATTCAGCGAATCTTGGGCACTTGCAAGCTCTTCCTGCACGGCCGGCGCAGCGGGTGCCACCACTGGTGTGCGCTTCTGCTTAGCTGTAGTCGCTAATCGATCCAGTAAATTGCGTACCAGCTCCTCCGGGTAAACCTGCAGGCTGGAGCACGCATACAACTGATCCAAGAACGGCACCATAGCATCTGTAAGCCCGCCGTAGCACACTGAATACAGATCGCGCTTGAAAGATCGCGGTGTGCTCTCCGAAATCGTCAGCGCGCTCGCACAAACCTGCTCCAACTCGTCGCGCGAGGAAAACGTCAGCGAGCTCAGCACCTGCGGCAGCATGGCGATGTCCGCCTCGAAAATCCGAACGCGGTTCGCCGCCACCAGTGCGTACGCCACAAAGTGCAGCAAATACGGGTCTTCTTCCAGCAGGAAAAAATCCCACAAGTAGAACACAAACTCGGGCGGCAAGGACCGTGCAAAGAGCGTCATGAACCAGGGCGTGACGTAGAGCTCCGGAGTCATGTCATGCTGGTCCAGAAAATGGCACAGCTCCGGGTCGTGGTACAGCATGAGCAGCCTGTAGAGCTGAAACGAGCACTGCAGCGACCTGAACTCCTTGTCCACGAACACGTGCGGCAGGAACCTGTCAATGAGCGCGTAGAAGCACTGGAACACGACCCCTTCGGCGAGCGGGACGCGGTCTGCCCCGCCGTCTCGCTGCTCTGTGAGCAGCAGAAAAGGGGCCAGCACCTCGTTCATGCCCTGCTTGTACCGGATGCTGCGGCACTTGCAGTAGTACGTGAGCAGCTTGACCACGAGCTCCGCCGTCTCCGGCTGCTGGAAGCGCGGCTCGTTGCCGCGCGTGCGTGCAGCGTCGGCCGCGATGACGCGCTGGTTGTCCAAATCTTCCTGCACCTGTAGGATGCTCTGGTCCAGGTACAGGCGCTCGCTGCGAGCCACGCCCAGCAGCTCCTTCCACACTTGGGCACGCAGCTCCGACGGGACGCCGCCCAGCGAGCGGCACGTGACGCCGACGACGAAGTGGTCGGGCCTGCGTTTGTGCATTTCGTACGCCAACTGGTCGTACAATTGGCTGCGTGCGTCCAGTTTTGTGGCTGTAGACGGTGGAGCGGCGTCGGACGCAGCTTTCTCGGCTTGTACACGGAGGACTGGGGCGGCGGAGGCGGCGATGGATGCGGACGCGTCTTGACAGGAGGAGGAGCAAGTGCTGGAGCTTGGGGCGCCGTCGTCGTCGCTGGAGACCTCCATGATCGGAACGCCTGCTGGAGCTCGGAACGGTTTTGCGCACTGACCTCTGCCGAACTGATCTGGGCTGTTGAAACGGGACAGAGAAGGCAGTTCTGGATGGGAGAGACGGGACGTGTCCGGAGAAGTGTCCGTATCACTATGTACACTCGGAAGAGTGACAGGTACAAGTGAAACATGGCTACATCGGACTTTGTTGCTGAACTAGTTGGCATATACGTGCACAGTTCCGTCTGCTAGTGTCAATTTTCCCTGGCCGTTCAATGCCACGTGGTTGTTCTCCCATTGACCCACGAAGCTCTCGCCGTTGGCGAAGAAACCGGAGCCTGCGCCGTGACGTTTGCCATGCACCCACATGCCGTCGTACAGGTCGCCGCCTGCGTACTTGCAGAGACCGCGTCCGTGAGGACGTCCTCCGACGCACTCGCCAGTGAATTTGCTGCCGTCCGGGAACGTGATGGTCCACTCGCCGTCCACGGGTTCGTCGCGACACCACTGGCCTTCTTTGACGACGCCCGAGCTCCCGATCGTGAGCACGCCGGCACCTTCGCGACATCCACGGCGCCACTGACCTACGTACCGATCACCTTGAGGCGATGTGAAGGTGCCTTCGCCGTCCTGGTGATCGGCTTTCCATTGTCCAGAGTACCTTGATCCGTCGGCGAAGACTGCATCGCCCAGGCCTTCACGACAACCGTAACACCACTCACCAGAGTACTGTTCAGTCAGGTATTGAGCCGTCGAGTCCGACTGTTCTTCTGCAACGGGGGCAATTAGCTTACCGACACCGTGTTTTTTGCCATGCACGAATTCTCCCTCGTAAATGCTGCCTTCGGCATCAGTGTACTTGCCGCTTCCGTGAAAGGCATTCGCCCGCCACTGCCCACTATAAGTTTCGCGACCACCACTGATCACACAGTGGCCGTAGCCGCAACGCTCGTCATTCTCCCAAGCACCATCATAAATGAAGTCCTTGGAACCGGAGGTGATCACGCCGCTTCCGTGGCGCAAGTTTTGTGCCCACTGCCCCTCGTAGGTGTTACCAGTGGCACGCTCGGTGAATATGCCGAAGCCATCACGATGCCCGTCTTTAAACTCCCCTTCGTACACGTCTCCGTTTGGGTAAATATGCCGGTGCGCACCATGCATCGGATGTGAAGGCATTTCTCCGTCTTGTTCGTCGTCTACTACTGACACTGAGCGCTTTGGCGACGATGGAGGGGTGTTTGAAGAAAGTGAAACATCCACAAACCGAGACGGAGAACGAACAGCCTTCACGAATACGCTGTGTTGCCACTCACCGTCAAGCATTGTGCCGTCAGGATTGACACATATCCCGCGTCCTTCTCGAAGGCCGTCAATCCAGTCACCGGTATATGCGGCCCCGCTCGCGAATTTGCACGTTCCTTTTCCCCATGGTTTTCCGCGACGGCACGCACCTGAATACTTATCGCCATTAGCGAATGTGATAAGCCACTCCCCATCGCTCACCTCAACGCCTCGTTTCCAGGTCCCTTCGCGTGTTATTCCCGAGGTTTTGGAGAAAGAGACGCCTTGACCGTGACGCAAGCCCTGCCACCACTGCCCTTCATATCGATCCCCTGATGCGAGAATGAGCACACTATTTCCATGCCGTCGGCCTTGCTTAAACGTCCCAGAGTACTCGGATCCATCAGCATATTTGCAGGAACCGATTCCATGAAACTTTCCATCTAACCACTCGCCAACATATTGCACCACACCTCCCATTTCGCCAGGCCTAGTCTTCATTGGCTTCGCAACTGTTAGTTTGCCAGCACCATGCCTTACGCCGTCCCGCCATTCTCCGTCGTACACATCACCTTCGCTATTTACATGGACTCCTCGCCCATGGAAGCGATTGGCACGCCATTGACCTGTATAACTCTCTCCGCCTCCTGTGCCGCCACCTCCTCGTCGTGTACTATGCCCCTGCCCACAGCGCATGTCGTGTACCCATTCGCCGTCATAAATGTATCCTCCACTTGCTTTAGAAGTCAGCATTCCCCTTCCGTGCCGTCCATCATCAAGCCAGGCGCCATCGTACTGATTACCCGTTGCACGCTCCAAATAAATACCGTATCCCTCGCGTCTGCCTTCCACGAAGTCACCTTCATACTCGTCACCATTTGGGTATGTGTATGTGGCGTGTCCTTCGTGTGGTGGTGGTCTTTGTCTTTGAGGTGGGCCATTTGAACCACTCCTCGTAAGCCTCCGCTGATGTAGCTCTAGCTCAAGCCACTTCGTATAATTGCTTGTAGATTGCCACGAAAGTGTCCAGCTCCAGCCGTAGTCCACGCAAAATGCAGAGCGTGGGTTGGGAGGCGCATCGTCGTCCCCATGGACTAAGCTACCAAGCATCGGTGCCGCGATCTCTTCCAGCATCGAGCGGAATGACGCTGGAAACAAATCACTCATGCCAGAGCTCGCCTCCGTATGCCTCTCGCCGTCATCTTCATTTTCGGTATGAAGACTGGCTGTCAGTTCGGCATTCAATAGTTCTTCGAAATACAAGCGAGACTGGGCCAAGACCCATTCGTTGTCACGTGTTCGCTGACCTGTTATCCGCATGTGCATCGGAGCTACTGGATCCGTAAAGCGCCGTGTCAGTCCATCAGCCAATGCTGAGGTCTTCGTCCCAAAAGCAAATGCGCGCTCGCTAGTTGCTGTCGGGTGTGCTGTCACCTCGCCCGCATCTAGATCCAACACAAGATCTAGCCGCGCATCTTCGTTCTTAAGCAGCAGTGGACTGCTTGTTCCAAGCAAGCACCCCCCACTTCCAGCAAAAATCTCCTTTCCCAACGTCAGTGTACAACACGGTTGTACAACAAACACGTCACTGCTCTCTTGCATCAGGGAATGCGCGAGTTGCGACGGTAGCATCGCCAGTAACGCAAGCACCGCAGCGGACGCCGCACTTGCACTCGCCGAGTAACACACTACTCTCCCTTGCAGCAGTAACGCATGCAGGGTCGCCACCACATCACTCCCTCCAAGTCGACGCACCATCGCTGCATTAGGCAGCAATCCGTTTCCCAGCACCTGCTGCTTCTCCAAAATCTTATAAAACCGATCGATCACTTCAATATCTCCATCCTCCTTCTCTTCCTGGAAAAATTCCGTCGCCACCGCTCTCAACTGCGCTCTGAGTCCTCCGAAAACCTTCGACGATTCCGTCTTATTCGGTCCTAACAGCAGCACCAAGAACCGTTGCTGCTTCCTCTTCGTCGTCGACACTCTTGAGTCAGCGAAGGCGACACCCACGGCCGTCTTGAGGCCTTTATGGGCCCCATCTTGAGGCACACAGAAGAATATCCCCCCAATCTTTGCATCGGCGTCTGCAGCCTGCATCTCCCGACTGAAAACCTCCTCCTCTTCCTCTTCGTCTCTTGAATCTTCTGCCAACGTCTCGTCGTCCTCATCTTCGAGTCCAAAACTCAACTCTCCACCATTTGTGGCGACTGAGACATTAATGGACGTAGCTAATAGACGTCCACAGTCTATCAACTGTTTTTTATTGAGAACGGAAGCTTCGGAGTCGAGTGGGGGGCGAGAGAACTCCACGACGTCTGCTTCTCGGTCTGTATCAAAGGTTTGAGCTTCATTTGCGGCGCTTGGAGCGAGAGTCTGGGGTTGAGAATACTCACAGATACGGACGACAGCTAGACAGAGCACTTGAGGCAGCCATGGCACTGCACGACTGCTGCTGGAGCAACTACCGACGACGCCATCACCTCGGTGATCTTTGACCATTTTGAGGCCGTGATTTAGACGGGATGGATACATATTTTTCGCAAAAAGAGTAGCATGGGCATTTTGTTTTGTGAAAAGGCGTGTATTGACAATTTCGACAGGGTACCAATTAGTGGCTTGCACCAACGAGGAGCAGCCAAGTTTTATTGCGGATTTGGACATGTCGGACCACCCCTTTCCCATACAGTCTATTTTTGAAGCGGGGATTGCCCAATCGAATGCTAAGACATCATTTTAACGCGTATCTAGTGGTTAAAACAACCACGAGATAGCCAATTGCGATTGCCACCCGTTTTGGCGCGCTTCTCGCACCACAAGCTCACAAACAAGATCGTCTCTTCAGCGAAAGGTTGTGATGCAAGCGGACGAGCTACGACGCCTAGTGAATGCTATCGAGGCGGTGAAGTCGAAGCAACTATCCTCTCGTAAAGCTGCTACAACATTCAATGTTAAACGCGGAAAAATTCTTCGCAGAGTATCTGGTGAGGTGAAGTTGATAGCACGCAATGAGCCAGACCCAACTCTGATTGATGGAGAGACCGACCGAATTTTGACTGCTGTAATTGACCGCACTACCAAAGCGAAGTGTTTCACCATGGATGAGCTGGCATGCTTCATCCGTAAAGTTGTGGAGGAAAGTCCTTATCGACGCGGAGTGTGCGAAACGTTTCCAAGCCGTCGCTACGTCCAGCTTCTCGTGAAGAAACACACTGAATTCTTCAGCCGTCGGTCAGCTCAACCTCTAGAAGAATGCAGAGCTGCTGCATCGACCGAGACTACGGTGGCTACTCACTTTGCTAACGTGAAGAGCACGATGGAAACGATGGGACCATTCACTTCTGATGGTCTCAATCCTGATAAAGTTCCAGTGCCCAGCATAAATGACGAGGAAATGGCTGCTAATCGTGTTTGCAAGAAGGCAAAACTTGCTCGTTCTTCCAGCGACTACGTGCACGGTGCCATTTTAATGACAGCAGATGGTGTCATTCCTGAAGTGGCAGATAATGAACAAGCGAGGGTTGAAACGGAACGCGCTAAGGTTGAAAGGTCCAACACAAGAGCGCGAGGCCACAGCGATCGCTACAGCAGCTACCAGAACGCAACGCGAGTTGGCAAAACTAGCTAGGGACCTCACAAAAGAGGAAAAGCGCAAACAAGCGGAAGATCGAAGATGCATGCGGGATGAGGATGCGGCTGCCAAACGGATTCGGAAAGAAGAAAAAGGAGCTCGCTCCTGCTTCAGCCAAAAGAGGAGTGTCCGAGGTGAGCAACCAGCACGCAAAGAATCTCGTGCCGGTGGATGGCAATAGCGTCACTACAGACGGAGTCGTTCAGCTCAAAAGCGAGCCAAAGGGCTTGTCACCCCTGTTATATATAGCGCGCTTGTAGGTGGTCCGGAACCGAGCGCGAAAATAGTTGCGTTATTGATGAACAATTTTCATGGTGTTATATTAATACTTCCACAGCGGCAACAGCAAAGGCATCCATGGACTAAGCTAACGGTCCTCTTTCCTATGGTTGAGCACTGCGCCGTATAACAACATTTTTTCATGAAATTATAGATACCTCAAAAAGTGGTCCGGAACTGTACGCACACGGACATCATGCCTGCGTTGCGCCGTTTTTCCGAGATCTACGGCCGTTCCGGAGTCCCAAGTGAGAATGCTTGGCAGAGGTCGGCGTGGGGTGGGGGCCTAGGAACTACTACCCAGTCGACTCGGCTTTGTACGGCGTATGCTGCTCAGGTGGCAAAGTCGGAAGAGGAGCTTTGAAAGCTCGAGTTTTGCTTTGAGACCTCAACCGTTGGAGAGATTGGTCGAAGAAATGCTGCCTTCGTTCGAGGTGTACCACCAAGAGTTTAGCCATTGTATCGTTCAGTATTCATTCGATACAGTCCACAGCTCCGTCAAAAAAGCGTGGGGGCTTCCTCTTGAGGTGGCACTCGCTTTGTTTTCGTGCCAGTACTAGGTCGTCCCGGAACAGCTTGCAGAACGACTCGGTGTCATGAAGAGCACTGTTTTTCTGTGCTCAAGGAATGCTTGTGGCGCTGCTTACAGGAGTTTTTAGTATTCTCAATGTGCAGCAGCTTAATCCACAGGTGGTTCCAGTGATCGCCGCTCGGACTTGTCGTCCTTCTTGATCAACCTCGACTTAGCGTTTTCGCTGCGACGGATGGATAACAAGCTACTGCGCACTGCGACCCTCCCGGTATATGTGAAAGCAACAGAGAGGTTCTGCCAGGGTCGTACGCTTTCTTCACGACTGGCTGGTAGTAGGGTTACCGGAAGTCTGTGAGGCTTCGTTCTTTCTGAATACGAGACCCAGTGAAGAACCGTCTACTGCCTGTGGCAGTGGAAACGGAACGGTCTCCAACTTGTCTTCGGATAGTGTTTTAGTGTCGGGCTTAATACAAGCCTGTCGGCCAATCTCCTGCTGTACGCGATGTTCTTCTCGCCACAAACTGATCTCGTTTTGAAATTATACCAACGAGCTGTTTTCTTGGAGTCCCATGCCAGCAGTGTCTGTGAATTGAAGAAGGCGCAGGTATGTACAGCGTCGCCGAGTCCGAGTGCAGTGGGCACAAAACTGCAGAAGACGCTCGATGAACAATCTTCGCTGGGACTGGCATTCGACACAGCTTCAGTCTCCTTCAACGTGTTGCACAGACCCCTGACTGCAGACATTGCCTTTGATGCTGTCACGATCGAGATTTCATTCACCGAGCATGATATCTCCGACGATGAGTCCGACTACAGCGCCCGCCTCAATGTCTGCTTCAACTTCAGCCTCAAAATCGAGCGGATCACAGCTTCACAATTTCAACTCCCGTACCAAATGCCGTGAGTCGGTGTGCTCGATTCCACCAGAGCAGTCCTTTTCAGTGACGGCAGCGGTCAGGGATAAAAGCTGCACGCAGTGGAACGTTGAGCCCCAGATCCAAAACCTTCGCGACTTGTATTTTCGAGAACGACGCGGGCTTCCTGACGGCAGATTAGCTGCACGGTCGCTCCACGACGGCATTCTTGGTCTACAGCTTTGCGTCGCCGACGACTTGACAGTCGAGTCATCAAATTCGAGCAATGATTCTGCACGCGTCGTCACGGTGCCGAACATGCAACGCCACTACACCATCACATGGGGCAGCTTGTCATGGCGCAAGAGTCCTCCACCTCTTCCTGCTCTTGCAGAGCGTCGAAGTTCGAGAGGAGAAGCACAGCATCGTCGGATCTCGAACGCTCAACTCTGCTGGAAGCAGCACTTACGTGACTCTGGAGGCGCTTCCATCGGCACTGAAGCTTCCATCTTGGGCTCTCATGGTTGCAGCTGCCGGTGGCCGCAAAGGAAGACGCGATCCACTGCGACGTGAGCGAGGAAGAGATGCTGCAGGTCGAAGGCCTCTTCCCGAGGCTTTTTTTCTGGATTGCCGCCCACTCAAGAGGAGCAACTTGGCTACAGGAACCGATATGTTCATCCGGTCTCCACCTTTGGTAGAGCAGGAATCACTTGGCATGGGAAAGCACGCCACATACACTCCGCGCCAGGATAAATCGGCCACCCACGTCGGTGGCCGCAACTCACTCAATTTTACGAGTTATCGCGCGCTATGTAGATATGATATAGCTCTAATTAGTGGGAATAAGCTATTAGTGTTAACGCGCTGCATTTCGCAGCCCATCGTCTAGCCAGCATACAAAGTGGTGCTTTTGGCACTGCGCCAGGTCAGATCGGCCATGCATGACCATACAAAAATCAAGTATAACAGAATGGTGGTAAACTTTAGTAGTGAGTCTTGTTACCTTTCTTATCAAGTACTTCCACGCACCGACGAGGCATTGACTCGATGAGAGACATTAGTAAGGCAGTGGGGATAGATTCCCAGACCTCAAACAGCGCGGCCTTCAATTCAGGCACGCTATCGTACTGCTTTCCATTGTTATACACTCTCCTACTCATAATAGACCACAAGTTTTCTGTGGGGTTTAGATCAGGGGACTTAGATGGCCAATCTAGAACACTAACACTCTGCTCTGTAAAGAATTCATTTGTGCGCTTTGACGCATGGATGCTGGCATTGTCCTGCTGATAGATGAAGTCTATCCCGTAGTTTAGGTGAGCAAAGGGGAGGAGATACTCGGAGACAGTGTATACGTAGTCGTCCGATCTCTGTCCCCCCCCGTAAGCACGACCAGCGGCGATTTCCCGCTCTACTGGCGAGATTTGCGAAAGCCGCCCATCCAGACGAAGCGACGTCAAGCAGGAGGAGGGTCCGTCAAAGTGTGGGCAGCCTTCAGCTCACGCGGAAAGTCGCCGCTGGTGCTTACGGGGAGGCAGAACTCGGACGACTGTCTCAGAGCATCTCCTCCCCTTTGCTCACCTAAACTACGGGATAGACTTCTAGGCAAGGTGTTCACCATCTTGGTGTACAGCAACCAGTCCACCCTTGCTAGGGTGCGCTGGACGGTGCGCACCGAGACGGAGAGCTGTAGCTGGGCCTTGAGCTTGGCGGTCGACAGCTCACCCTTCGCTGCCGTGCGCACGAGCCGCCGGGTCTCGCGGTCTGTGAGAGTTGGTG
>JAHWLE010000359.1:0-25328 GCA_024679135.1 Phytophthora foliorum | reverse complement strand
GTCCAGCGGCTCCTCCGGCAGCTGCGAGTCGTCGTCCGTGGCTGCCAGCAAGGAGGACGCAAAGTCCACCAGGTCGTCCTCCTCGGCAGTGTCCTCCGGAGGCAGCTGCGGAGGCGATGGGTCCGTCATGGCGCTGGAGAATCAATTAGCGGAATGAGACCTAGCAGAATAAATAGGATTGGTTGAAATTCCCAAAGGAGACGTAGGATTGGTGGAAACCCCACCTTGAAGTGGAGGGTCCTTCGATAAAGAGGACGCAACACAAAGTGAGACAGCGCAATAGTATTATTTAGTGCGAGTTGCCTTTTGATACATGTAGGCGCACTGCTGTCGCAGTGCTTCTAAGGAGACGAGGTTACTGGATCTCCTCGAAGGCCTGGCCGATGCGAGTCTTGAGCGTCTGCGGGTTGCCTGCGTGCGGCGAAAAGAGCTCGGCTTCTTCAAGGTGCGTCTCGACCACCACGTCGCTCTTGTCCTTGAGGTGTGCGAACACGCCCAGGCCGACAAGTGCGAGCGGAACGCCCAGGTCGGTGACCAACCACATGGTGCGCGCGCCGCAGTGCTGGTAGAAGAAGCCGCCGATGAGCGTGCCCACGCCGCGAGCGAGACCATTCTGCACCGCGTTCAGCACGCCCATAATCGTGCCCTGGCAGCCAGGAGGGGCCGCCGAGTAGACGTACTGCGTGCACGCCGCCCAGGCCAAGCCGTAGGTTACCCCGTGCAGGAACTCGAACGGGATGGCGCACCACGCATTGGTCATGACGGCGTAGTAGGACACGCGCAGGGCGTAGCCCGCAATGGACAGCAGCAGCACGTTCACGATGCCGAACCGGTTGATGATCTTGTGTGAGTAGAAGAACGCAGGCAGCTCCGAGGCCGTCTCGCACATGATGGCGACGCCCACGATCTGCGCACTCCCGTCCGAGAGGTTGTACAGGTTCAACGTGAGAAAGCTGGACATAACGCCGTACATGAGGCCCATGAGGAACACGACACCGAGGAGCACGAGCACATCCACCTTCTCGCAGATTAGTCGGGCATTGTCGATGAACGAAGGCGGCTTGACTGCTCCGCGTTCGAGGCTGGATTCGTGCTGCATGTGCTGCTGCATGGGAGGGATCGTGCGCAGCACGAGCAATGACGACAGACCGAGCACCAAGCTGACGTTAAAGGACCACGAGATGCCCTCGACAGCCATGATGAGGCCCGTGATGTAGGCCCCCACACCGTAGCCAAGTGCACCGAACAACCGCTGCTTGCCGTACTCGCCTCCGACCTTGTCCAGGAGGCTCAACACCGCATGATCCAACAGCGAACCGGTTGGAGCCACCTGGAAGTTGGAGACGACAATCACGATGACCATCCAGTTAAAGCTCCAGTAGAAGAACCGCACGGCAAACATAAGCAGCGCGCCAGTGACGACGCAGAAGACGTGGACGAGTCGCTGGTTCTCGATGTGGTCGGCCACGGCGCCCCAGAGCGGCGGCGCCAGCATCGTGCACACGCACGGCAGCGTCTGCAAGACCCCAATCTGCACCTTGGAGAACTGCGCCGTCTCCTGGTAGAAGACGCTCAGGAAATTGACCTGTGCCGACGTCCACGCGTTGCTCATGAGGTACATGAGCTTGGGCTGCCACAGCGAGTTCGGGCACTGCACCGAAGCCACCAGCGGCGTCTTGCTCGTGGCTTGGCACATGGCACCGGAAAAAAAACGATCGATTTCCGGTGACCGCAAGAACCAGAGACTTCGAAGCTGCTTGAGCTTCGCACTGGAAATTGGCGAATGAAGCCGACGACTGGAAACAATGCTCAATCCGCACCGTCTCCGATATGCTAGTTCACCCCTCCCTCTCGACCCACGCTTAATTTAGCAGGACGGAGCAAAATTGGGACGGGTGACATGCAGTTGAATTTATTGCCCATCATTGTGCCACGGTGGACTTGACAAAAAGCGTCTTTTCCTCCAATCCGATCATCCACAACAGCCATGCCTGGTTCTCATTCGCTGAAACGCACGATAATCAGGTTGCAAAGCCCATCAGCCATCGGATTCGTCACGCGTCACACATTTCTTGACCAGCAGCTCCCCACCTGTACCTTGCATCTCTCGCCGCAATGAGCTCCGCCCTCACTGGTCTGCAGCAACTTCTGGCCGACAAGAGCCGCGTTGTGATGCTGGACGGCGGCTTCGCTACGGAACTGGAGAAGGACCCGCGCGTGGACCTGAGCGCCAGCAGCTTGTGGTCGGCTTCGCTGCTGCTTGACAAGAACGCGCACCTGCAGGACGTGGTGGTGAACGCCCACAAAACCTACTTCCTGGCCGGCGCAGATGTGGCCACCACCGCCAGCTACCAGGCGTCGGTCGATGGCTTCAAGCGCGAGGGTGTGACGGCCATCGAGGACGTCGAGAAGCTCTTCGCCAAGAGCATCGACCTCGGCGTGCAGGCGCGCGACGCGGCGTGGGGCAAGCTGGGCCAGAGCAAACGCATCAAGCCGCTGGTGGGCGCCAGCATCGGCTGCTACGGCGCGGCGCTGGCCGACGGATCGGTGAGTTCTTGAGTGGGATGTGTGATTGTCTCTTTCGACTGAGGATTTCCGGGTGGTGGTTGCAGGAGTACCGCGGTGACTACGGCAAGACCAAGGAGGAGCTTGTGGCGTGGCACACGCACCGCTTCGAGTTCTTCACCAATTATGCTCCAGCGGATTTCCTCATCTGCGAGACCATCCCGTGCCTTGTGGAGGTCGAGGCGTTCGTGGACCTGCTGAACGAGTTCCCGGCTGCGTACGCTGTGGTGGCCGTGGCTTGCCATAACGACACGGAGCTCAACAGCGGCGAGCCCATTGCTCGCATCCCGGAGATTCTGGCCAAGCTCAAGAACCCTTCGCAGCTGCTTGGCATCGGCATCAACTGCACGCCGCCGCAACACGTGGAGAGTTTGCTGCGTGAGCTGGACTGCCCCTGGCCTAAGGCTGTCTACCCGAACAGTGGAGAAGGCTGGGACGGATTGAACAAGAAGTGGCTGCCGGCTGATAGCACTGGTGGCCCCAGTTCGTGGGAGGAGTTTTTGCCCAAGTGGTACGATGCTGGTGCCCGCTTCTTCGGTGGCTGCTGCCGTACGTCTCCGGACGATATTCGCGCCATTCGCGAGTACTTTGAGCGCCGTCAGGAGTAAACTGCCGGACCGACGCTCGGTATCCACCGCTTGCTGTTCAACTAGTGTCACAGTTCTTGTGGATCTTTGGACACTAGGGTAAGCGCTGGTGAGACCGCCGGGTTCGAGCTTTCGGAATAAAGGCGCTGCCGCTCCAAATTGTGGAGATAGCGCAGTACAATACGAACGTTGACACAGCATCGCTTGAATACTTCGTCACTAGAAAGCTGTGCGTTAGAATCGGCGTGCTGAGGGCTCGAACCAATGAAAATGTCAATATGCCGCCGCAATTCCTTCAAATGTCTCTTTTCATGATTGCTGCTACAGCGCCGAGTTGGGATGTGGTCGACTAGCATATGTGAACTGTCGAATTCAGTACTAAGGAGCGGTTCGTGCTTCTGCTTTGAAAGTCTCACTCGGAAATGGGAAGGCTCCTGAACTCCCAGGTCATCCAGATGAACGATGTCGTCGCACGGCGTGCACAATGCGGTGTGGCAGGATAGACATCGCTTCTCCGACGTCTGCTCAGTATTTTTCAACGCATAGCATACGAAGCACTGCCGTCGTTCCAGAACACCTGAGCTACTTGCTTGGACGTTAAACAAGCGGGGACTGTCCTCGTCTTGTTTCGCGGCTTCTAAGCTTTTCGTGATGGTGTCGAATGACAACTCCGGTATCGCTGGTTCGTTTGCGCTAGGTGCCATGGTAGACTGGGGTTGTGCACTCGATGATAGCTTCTCAGCTTTAGCGAGCAGTTGTCGGGTTGTTTGCTCTCGCTGCAAGGCTTCGTCTCGCTCCTGTAGAGCGGCTAGATACTGCTTTGCCAAAACTTGATTGAATTTGGAGGAACTCATGTTCGCGCTGCTACGATGTTCTTGTTGCAGCACTTCTTCGTTCAGTGAAGATCTAGCTGAGGACACATTTGACAGTGCGTTGGGAGTATCGACGCCGAGCATTCTCTTCTTTTCTTCTTCATCGGTTTGATCTTCATCTAGTCGTACCCATGATGCAGAGTCATCAATTAACAACGACAGGAGAGCCTTCGCTCCCAACACAACGTGCTCAATTGCGAGCAACAGCCAAAGTTCGGTCACGTAGATACTCGAGGAATTTGTTGAGTTAGCGGTCTCCTCGCCCCTCCAGCTTGGATAGACCACTTGCACTAAGCTTTCAAAGTCAGATCTCGTTGTGAAGAAGAGCACAGCGCAGTTGACTGCAACAGCAGCAAAACTCATGAACTCCAAAATACTCATGAAAGTTGACACCTCAGTTTCGCTCTCAAATGGTGGACGTTGTTTGGCTTGTGTACAACTCAGTACGTCTAGACGCATCGCGACAACGTTGCTTAGCAGTGCAAACAATGGCGCAACAGGCAACACCGACACGAACATCGTAACGTATCCGAATTGCAAGACTACTTCCATCTGCTTCCCCATTAGAAAATCGTGAGGATACATAAGTTCTTGAACGAGTACGATAGGAGGAGGCGATTGACGCTCGCCTTCACGTGACGACATTGCTGTTACTGGGTGGGAAAGCTCTGCATCGTACCATTCATGACTGACCATAGACCAGCAATGATTCGATCGGTTTACTGAAGAATTTGATCGAAAGCGAAAACCCGCGCACTTCCACCTGTATAGGACATGAAACATCGGTAAAACGTCACGTTTGACCGAATTCCACAGTTGACGAACCCCCATAATGATCAAGAGCTGCTTGCGTAGTGCAGCAGCGTTCTGATCCACGAACGCGATCCAGAAGAGCGAGATGAAAGCATTGAGGAACTTGAACCAGAACAATTTCACAGCGAGCATGGACTCGAATTCCCAGACGGTGCGGTGATTCTCCCAAGTCGTGAGCTTACGAGTGAGACGAGTGTACCAATTGTCAAGTAGCAGCATCGACACCGCGTTCATCAACGGCACAACGTACGGAACCAACAGTGTTGGTAGCCAAGGCATGGCATTGTGCACGATCGTCGATGATGCAGTGTTCGTCTTGACGGCCACAAAAATCGCCACAGCCGCGACGCCCATAGTCATCAGTAAAGGGAAACCTGTGTAAATCCGTGCAAGCTGCAATGCTCTTGGGAAGCTCACGTCCACTGCTGTCTTCGCTCGTAGCAGAGTAGTTTCAACTTGGAAATCTCCGTAAAACCCCGGTGTTTCCTCATTGCGGTTGCGTCGGAAGTGGCCAAACTTCCTCTGGATTTCACTGCGCTTGCGCTTCCAACGCTCCACCAAAAGTGTGGCCCAAATCGACACCACAATTGCGAAAAGTGGAGGAACAAAGCTAACACCGTCAGCCAGCCAGAGCAACTGACATGTTACTCCAAGCAAAGCCATGGGAAGGAGCCATACAGTGTAGAACGTCACGAACGCGTAGTAGAAGGCGTGCTTCTCGCCAAAATACGTGAGCAGCGGCCACAGCATTTCGTACTGGTGCCGCTTTCGCTCAAGGAAAAACTGCTCCAGGCTGTTGCCAGCGAACGGCTGGAAAATGCGCTGGTAAGTATCTGTGTAGCCCCAATGGCGAATGATGTTCCGGCAGCCCGTCATATCGTGTAGTGGGAAAATGGTTTTGATGTTCCCGTTCTTGAGATGCTTCTGCAGGTTTATCTTCCGTTGGATGATGCTGAGGATGACCTGCTGGCGCTGCAGCGACCGAATGCTTTCAAACAATTCAGGAGAACTAGCGTCGTATTTCGAACGAGACGATGACCCTCGATGCTTCACCTTGAGTTGCAATATCTGCGCTTGCTGATCCAGCACTTCGTCGGTGGCACCAACCACAAGGTAGTCTGTTTCCCCCTTTGCTCGACATGCTCCAGCTGCTGTTTCACGAATACCCACCCGGGTCACTACAAGTGATGGCGCAAGTGAGCTTTCTTCGTGCATCGTCTCGATAACAGACTCCTTAAACAGCTTCTTCTTCACGCCATCAAATAGCAACACATATTCAGGGCGCGCAGATTGGTGCTCGACGCCGAGCACATGCCTGGAGGACTCACTTGAAACATGATGTATCGACGATCCTTCAACATTCACGTTTTGAAGCTCCCACGCGATACTTTTTGGACTCAAGTTGCTTGCAAACATGCGCACAGCACTTTCTTGAAGATACAGGACCGCGTTAAAAAGTGGGGTTTCGTTCCGATAGTTTCTCCAACCAGCATTCACCAGCTCCGCTATCTCGAGATGCTCATGCTTCTCACTCTCAACCACCGAGACATTTGGACTTGATACCTCTACGTCCTTCGAGGTTGGAACGACAATGTTCTTCTTTGGTTGAGCTCCTTTCAGCAGCGAACTCGTCATAGTACTGCCAACGAAGGTGGCGGCATCAGAAGGATGCAGTTGGTCATGGAGGATTTGGTCGAGAAGCAGCTTCAGTATTTCCAGTTGTCCTTGGGCCGCAACGGCATGAAGTACAGATTGTCTATTACCAGCTTCGCATGAGCACGTATACAGGATCCGGAGAGAGATTTTAATTTCGTTGTCTTGGGTACTTTGCGTGGCCAGCGGCTTGACCATCGCCTTTCCAACACCATTGCTCCCACCCACAGTAGACATTCTCAACTCTAACCGGAGCAAGGAACGCACCTCGTCGACAAGTCCGAAGCATCCTGCCCAGTAAAGTAAATGCTGACCGTATCGAACCGCATCCTGGACGGTGACCACATTAGCTTTGTTATTCTGCAGATGCTGCGGATTGCGAGCGTTCATCTCGCCAACGTAGCGTGTGAGATGTGCTCCATTCGCGAGAAATTCGTGGATGAACAGCCTCACAACCTCAATATGATCTAGCCGAAGACGCCAATGTATATATTCGATGTTGGCTTCGTCGCTTGCAGAGGGTGTATGTCGTTGCAAAGCAGCTCTTTCACCTTTCAATGCAAGTCCACGGCGTCCAGCGATATCAACTGCACACAAATTGTCCGTATCGGTCAGAAGCGGAATAGCCAACTGCGTTTTCGCGAATCGCTGTGTGCCGTCGCCAACGTGCATCACCGGGTCCAGCAACATCCTGATCTGCTCATGATTCCCGTTGTACGCTCCCCAGTGCAGGGGTGTCCATTTGTTGCTTTGCTTGGGCAGATTGGGCTGGTCCCCGTGTAGCAGCAACTGCCTCGTGATCTCCAATCCATCATCCACGTGCTTCACATTGGAACCGCAGCCGAAGCAGCTCACGCACTGCAGCGGAGTATTACCAAAGTCGTCCATGTGTTGTTTCCCCTCCAGCAACTCGCTCGGAGGGATGACCCAGCTAGGCGGAAGCTGCACCTCGGCCATGGGTACAACGTCTGCTCCACCATCTTTCGTCACCATTGAAACTTGAAAATGCGCGCCGACTCCTTCCGAGCCTGATACTTGTTGGAACGCGAGCACAAGAGGCCGCAACAGCTCTATGACCTCAGCTTTCGACCGACTTGTGAAGTGCACGATGCACTTTTCACCCAAAAGCAGACGCACGACGCTGGCTTGGCCGCCCATACATGCTGCGAGTAGAGCTGTTCGCCCAGCGATGCCTCGAACGCGAAGTTGGGACGCTGGAGACGCAACTCGACCAGTTTCTTGTCCAAGCATTAGCAACTCCACCACGCGCTCCTCGTTCCCATTCTCGCAGGCTTCATACAGATCCATGCAGCGAGCTCTTCAACGACAGAGCAGTTGTCTAGCGACGGACAAGTCGAGCATTGCAAGACCGAAACTGTCGACAATTTATTTGGCTTGCAAACCTACGTGCGCTTTTGATGCGTGCGGTGCTTGGACTGCTCCAGAGTCACTGGTAGCACTGCGATAACTGTAGCACATGTCGCCTGCGCTCCACGGAGAGGACCCGTCACTTGACGTGTCATCCACGCTCGCCCGTGTGCTCGTTTCTGAAGAAGTCGTCGACTCCGTCTCCGTGTCGGAGTAAGCGTGGCTCATGCCGGCGATGCATCGCTTCATCGCGTGCTCGCCATCTACGATAGGAAACGGGTAATCCTTCCCCACGAGGCACCCGGCATCACGCTGTACTTTTAGTGGTGCCTTCCAGGGCTCGAACACGAACTTGTCTGGCATGTTCCGGAGCGCTGGGATGTACTTGCGGATGAACCGACCGTGTTGATCCCATCGCTGTGGGAAGGTAGACGGAGACGCGACCCGATGGTAGTCCGAAAAGAAGCAACTCGCACTCACCCACAGCCAGTTGCCAATGTTCAACGGCCAGTCCATATCGATGAGCTTCTCCTGAAAGTACATTGCGCCTCGTAGCCACGAGATATAAAGGACACCGCGGGTCAGAAAGCAAGCCACGGAGTGTCTGCCTGAGTGGTGGGCCCACCCGTTCTGGTTAATCTGTCGCATTACAGCGTCGATCCACGGGAAGCCTGTGCATCCATCCTTCCAGCACTGCAACTGATGCATCGCCAGCTTTTCATCCGCGGCGTCCGCGGCACTTACCCCGTCTTCAGGGCACGGTTCATGGGTTTCAGCTCGCAGGCGCCAATTGATCTGTTTGCAGCCCGGGTTGCGCTCCTGCGAATCGAAATTCGGTGTCCCGCAAGCGTAGCAGTAGAAGAACTCACGCCACATGAGTTGTCCTTCCAGAGTGACTTGCGTTGGGCCAGGCCGCAGCGGAAATTGTATCTGGATGAACATAATACGATAGAAGAACTCGCGCGCGCTGAGGCACCCAAATCCCAGATACGCACTCAGCGACGTGGTGGACGGTGCGTCAATCGTCACTGGAGAAGTCCGCGGTTTCTCGAAGAGTCCCACACGCCGCTCGTCCTGGGAGAAGGCTTCCAGCAACCGCATCGCCTCGCTTTCACCCCCGTACTGAAAGCTGTGGGTGTCTGGCGGGGTTAAGCCAAACGCAGTGACCGGTGGTACGACGAAAAGCTCGGGAGACGCCTTCTTGGTACTCGCCTCAATTCCGGCGATCGAGCTCGCGAGACGTAGATTGTGGTGGCAGAATGATTTTAACATTGCGAATAGCTGCTCGGTGGTGAACCATGCAGCGTTGGTTAGCTGAACTGGCGCGGGAATCGGCTGTGCTGGCTGCGGCATTTTGTCCGTGATCCTCAGAAGCCGCTCGTAGTCCAAAGGAGGCTCGCCGCCGTTGAGTCGGATGATCTCGTGCGGGTCGTACAGCGTCACCCCACGGAACGTCGCGACTTTGACATTCAACGCCTCGGCAATGGAGCGCACGCGCTCGTCGCGTGCTACGGCGTACGGCATGACGCCTGCCTCGAAAAAAAAATCGGTGATGCTCCACGCCGGGAGAACGGCACGAAGCACGTCCTCGGCGTCTCCTCTGAGCACCAGCAGCCGACCCTGCAGTTTGTCAATGGATTCGGCCAAGTCTTGCACCACCTCCAGCAAGAACTGGAACCTCGCGGGTCCGCAGCGCTGCTTCACCGGCCGATGCACAATGTAAATGGGCAGTAGCGCCATCTCGCCCTCGCCCTCGCCCGCCTTGAGCGTCTCCTGCTGCGAGCGGATCGCCGCGTCCAGCGCCAAGTTGTCGTGCAGCCTCAGGTCGCGGCGGAACCAGACGATCGCTCGCCTCGCCGGAGCTGCGACTTGATCCACGACCACGCCCGCCTTCGTATCATCGTCCGCAGACGTGGTTGTGGTGGTTGTGGTGCACAGGCCATTACTATTGCCGGCAAGCTGAAACCAGTTGGTGTCTTGTGCAACCTCCTGGTCGAGCGCTGCCGTTGCCGTCACCTGCTGCTGCTGATCCTGCTGCTGCTGATCCTGCTGCTGCTGATCCTGCTGCTCGATAGGAAGCTCGTGCAGCACGGCAATTGGTCGTCCTGGACACGATCGCGGTGAGGGACCACCGTCTGAGTCGCGCGCTGCACTTGGCCGCTTCCTGGTCATTGACACGAGTTTTGCACCGACTTCGAGAGCTATTGCTGCGTTCTTGGTCGCACCCGTGAATGGGGTGAGCCCCTTAGGAAGGACCGCCGACGATGCCCTTCGCTGCGATGGACTGGAATTCGGACGTGTTCAACTGACCCCGGAAAACGGGCCTGATCCAACTTTATACTATGCGCTGATGGAGGGTATTCCACTATTGAGAGCAATCGTCATGTATTTAACTGATACCAAAGGTATCTTACTCGCGTTTAATTGAAACCAAAGGTTTCTCGATAGCGAGGTATCTGACTCAAGGAGCAGCGCGTTTTTATTTGGCCGAAGAGCGTCCATCTATTGTCCCTCCCCGAACACACCGGAACAGAAGCTTACGACTGTCGAAATGGCTACATCAGCTTCAACTCGCTGTTATCAGTCGCCACTAGAGCTGAAGCAGTCTCGCAGCACCAGTTGAAGCAGCTCGTCGCTGCCGAGCGTGGCGCGCAGGTTCACGCAGTAGGCCTCGAAGTGCTGGAACGACACGACGCCGTCCCCCGCGCCGCCCGCGACCTCGAAGTTGAGCGCAAAGTCCTGGAAGACCTGAGCTGCTGTCGCGCGACCAAGCGCCACGTCGGGGTGCCGAGCAGCCTGGAAGCTCGACGCCAGCGCTGCGGGGAACACGCGACCTTTGCCCACTGACTGCAGCGCTGAGTACACTTGCGTTGCGCTGGCGAGGCACGCTGGGCTGAGGCGTTCGATCAGGCACCCGAGCACAACTCGCAATGGGAGGCGGGTGCTGGCACTATCGTAGCCGTTGACCCTATGCTGCTGCTGAAGGAAGCGTGCACCGGCAGTTCCGCTGGCGTTGACGTCGTCGCCGGTGGCTTGAAAGAGATGTTCAAACAGCGCTCGCCCTTGAGCCTCGCCAAGCGCGAGACCCAACGAAGCGTTCAAGGCGTCGCAGCAGCGGAGGTAGGTAATGACCCCTGATCGAGGGTCAGCAGCTTGATTGAGTCGCAAACGGAGCTGGACGACGTCTGCGAGCGACGGGCTCTGGCGGATGCGGTACCGGATGGCGTGGAGGACCGTGTCACCAGCGTAGGTCGATCCAGAGTCTGCAGCTAGAGGTTGACCTCTTGACACTGCTAACTGGCTTGCCTCTGCTACACTTGTTCCACTCGCGACGTCTTTCAGTGACAAAATCTTTCTCTCTCTGATTAATTGGACGGGGGGCTCCAACGCCGCGAGGGTGGGCCGAATTCCTGTCGGTGACGACGTCACAAGTTGCTGAGATGCGGTAAATGCAGGGGGTGCGCCATTACCCCTGCTCCGCTGGTTATCTTGCTGCTGCTGAGGCTGAACTGCTGTCTCAGCGTCAAGGTCTCCCTTGTACGAAAGTTTGTTGCCATCAATGTTGAGATGCCACACATTGCACACCATCTCTTCGAATGCATGGTCCGAGGCGATACTGGCGCTTACGTTGTGATAGTAGCTTCGCCACTGCTCCCACGAAACTTTCCCGTCTTGAGCACCGCCATCGATGTCAAACGTCTCAAGGAATTCGTGGTACACATGATCAACACCTCGGTGACCCGCCAGCACGTCGGGGTGAGCACTGGCGTCAAACTCCTCGACGACATCGCTCGGTTCTAGGAGCGCTTTCTCAACGTCAGTGTTGGTTCTCGCTTTCGTCAATTTCGCAAACGCTTCGCGAACATATTCCAAGCGGCGTCCTATTAGCGCAGGGCGAACGATGTTGATCAACTCGTCCGGTGCAACGCGTCCATCGCCATCATTGTCCAGATACTGGAAGAGTAGTCGAAGGTCGGCGTCCGTAAGACCGCCTGGCAACGCCAACTCGCAATCTGTAGCCGTATTTCGAAGATCTTGCAAGTTCATCGCGTTTCCTCGAGCAGCCCGCAAACGCCGGCTAAGCGTGCAAAACCCAAGCGTGCCTTGAGTCTGCAGCACTTTTTTGAGTCTGGATAGAATTGATTGCACTCCAGCAGGGTGGAGATGAAAGTCACGTCTTCCTGGGGAGGTCAAACCTGATGAGTTTTCTGAGGAGGCATTTTGCTGCTGTGTTAACGGAGCCTTTCCGAGACAAGCAGCAATGGAGCTGCTCGCATTATTTCTTGCTCGGCGAAGTGTCACGCCTGGACTGGATACGGAGCTAGAAGAACTGGGAGTACTCGAATATGCGGCCGAGTGGTCAAAAACCTCGTGTAAACTCGAGCGTCCTGGATCTTGTCGCTGAGTAACACGGATTCCTTCGGCTGCTGATGCTCTACTACCAGCTGCAGCTACTTGACCTCCGTTGTTAGGCCTGACGTGCCAGGCGTTGCGGACCATTTGCTCAAATTGTTCATCTTCGTCAATTGCAGCACTCATGTTGGCGTAGTAGCGTTCCCACACGTCAAAGTTAACACGTCGCTGGCGTTGACGCTCCGTAACAAGGCCAAAGGTATCGAGGAATTCGGCATGTGCCTCGCAGTCGGTCTTTCGCCCCGTCATCACCTCTGGTAGCCGTCTGGCATCGAATACCGTCGCAATAGCAGCAGCATCCAACTCACCGTTACCCGATCGATCGAGCGTATCAAAAGCCATTCGCACAACAAGTTGTCGACGCGCGTTCATGGGTTCCCGAACTCCCGTAAGGAATTCGGTGACGCTCATTGTGCCGTCATGATTGCTGTCAAAGTGGTAGAATAGGCTCTGTGCGTCTCGTCCGGATACATGCACGCCGCTGCTCTTGAGCGCACGAACAAACTCGTGGAAGCCGACGTTGCCGTCATTCAGTTCGTCAACGAAATCGTCATCGGACCGACCAGCGGCGCGACGTAGCTGCTGTTGTAGGCTAATAAAGCCCCCAAGACCGCACTCTTTGAGCTCACAACGAAGGGAATGGATGGTTCGTCGCAATTCTTTTGACTGCTTACTGCCAGCACCTGGAGACCGGGGTACTGCCAAGCTCATAGCACTCGAACTGTTTGCAACTCCGGGTGGTGGATGATCGATCAAATCTGGCTGAAGGATTGCAAAAGCCTGCTGACTTGCCATTCCTGTTCCCGAGCTACGCCTGCCCCTCCAGGCAATTTCGTTGGTAGGAGTGGTCTGGCGCACTGCAGGATAGCTCCCTCTTGGGCTCTCAGTTAGTATTGATGGAGGTACGCGAACCTTGTTCACTTTTTGCTTGGGACTTCCAACTGACGGTAGCTGCCACGTGTTGCGCACCACAAGCTCGAACAAGTCATCGTCGGGTACGAAAAAGCTAACGTTGTGATAGTAGGCTTCCCACTGTCGAGGCATGATCTTGCCTTGCAATCCATTAACGTCACCATTGCTTTCCTCCATGTCAAAATTCTCCACGAACTCACGAAAGCATAGCTCTTCACTTTTGCGTAGAGCGATTACGTCTGGGTGACGACTTGCATCGTATCGCTGAACAACGTCACAGGCATCTAGGAGAGCAGTTCCAGTGTCTCGAGCCAGCGTCTGATAAGCAGTGTGGACGAGTCGCAATCGCCGATCGCTCATGGTCCCGCGTACCAGAGCAAGAGCAGCATCAACAGGTACAGCTCCGGCTCGGTCGCAATCTAAATGACGGAAAAGGCCACGTAGGTCAGCATCGCTGAGTGGTGTGTAGTTCTGGATTGTAGCACTGGTTGCCTCGTACGACTTCTGAAGCGCTTGGCGGAACTCTCCCAGTGTGAGTTTGGCGTCCCCATCTGCATCACTAAGTCGTAGACATCGCCCGAGTTCTACAAGCGACTGAAGTCCGAGAGTGCGCAGACCTATCTGCAACTTTCGCAGCACAGAAGCCGCTCCAGGATCAAGATTTTCAACCGAGGCGCCAGTCCCTGAACGAACGCTCGAAGCTGGTGATACAGGTGATGTAACTTCAGTGAGGCAAGCAGCAAGCTGAGAGCCCTTGAGAAATTCGTTGGTGGTGTGCATGGCAGTTCCGCGAGGCGAAGCATCAGGAGTTCGACTCGATGACCATGGTGGTGCCGTCGTAGATATGGAGAGCACTACTTTAGCCTTGGTGCTGGTGGATTGGTTTTGCTGAAGAGCCTGAAGCAGTGATACCGGCGCCACTGGTGCTGGCGCAGGAGGGGGCGTTGAGTCCATTCGCGAGTTGAGATCAGCAACCCCCGCAGCCTCTTGAAGTGAGCACCGCATATCAGCGTGCCATACACGTTTCATTAGCAGCTCGAAGTATTCATCGCTGGGTGCTTGAGCTGCGACGCACTGGAAGTAAGTGAGCCACTGGGCCCAACTAACGAAGGCGGTGCCAGTGCGACGTGTTGCAGTCATGAATGCTGTCTGGAACTCGCGAGCAACTTGCTCAGTCGTTTGCTCCCCAAACATGACCGCCGGGTGTCGACCTGCATCATGCGCTGCCAATATATCCTGTAGTGCGAGGTATCCGACACCTTTGCTGTCCAACGCGTCGAAAGCAGATTGCACGAACTCCAGTTTTCGACCGGCCAGAGCTCCCTACAGCGCGAACATATTTTATCTCCGTGAGTATAAGAGAAAACATTCTCCGGGCTACTCGAAGCACGTACGAAGATTAATTTTTTGACGGCATCCGCAGACACCCTACCGTCTTCTTCACCATTTTGACTGACTCGCTGGACCAAGGCTCGAGCGTCCTACAACCACACAAAAGTCACGCGGTCATCACGGATTTTTTAACTTGGTTGGTCGTGGCCAGTGCCTCCGTACCACGTCCGAGATCGGCACGCGACAGTCGTTTAGCAGGCGCTTGAGCGCGCCGTTAGTTAGCCCCCCACTCTCACTCTGAGCCTTCTCGAGTGCAAGACTCACGTTCACCCACGCGCTGGTCGTCACCACAGTCACAACAGTAAGCAAGGACCGATTCGAACAGTAGATTCCTGCCACACTCACACAAGCCCCTGGGTCCGCAGTGAACTGCACACGTGACTCAGCAGCGCCTGCAGGTCCACCTGCTCGGCGCATTGCTGCTGTCTCTCCTTCCACTGGGTCAGCGACGAAGTCGTCGAAAGCGCCATCGCTCTCTCGGCCGGCCACTCGGAAGGCGAAATGGCCACCTCTGCAGTGCACTTGCAGCTATTCTTGCGCCCGAAACAACTCGCTGCAAGGCAGTGCAGGTTTCAAAGTCTCCACACTGCAATTAGCGTGCTCTAAATTCGTCTACAGCTTCAACATGCAGCGTTAACTAACCCAAATGACGGTAAACTACACGAAGCACCTCGTGGCCGAAGTTATATATTAGTGATTAGGTCGCCTTCTCTCTTCTCTCTTGGGTCGGGACCCGACCCACCTGGCTCGGGTGGGTTCATAATTCGGGTCAGTTGGTGCCGTCCGCTCGCTTGAGCAGCATGTGCATCGTGGGGCCCGTCGTGCAGTTGTCGCAGTTCTTTTCGATCACGGAACCGCCCACGAAGATTGGGCCCGAGGCCTGCGCGGCGTCCAGCGCCTCGGCGCTGTGGCCCAGCCAGCTGTTGAGCAGCAGCAGCGCGAGCGTGAAGATTCCCTGCATGACGGTAGAAGTTCTCAAACGACTTGTGCCTTGTAGTGCCAATTGTCAATTGCAAACTGATCCGAGACCTGCCAAAAGTACGTGCGCTGGCCGTTAGACATTGGCTGGATTCCATGCGGTTGCGCAGGCTGGATTTTCATATTGGACAAAGGAAACTGGACCGCGTCGTCGCAACGTCATGCTTCTCGAAAGGTTTGGCGAATGTAGCCATGTTGATTTGACACCATGATCAGCACCTTTACGGTCTCAGTGCATCCAGGGAGCAATTTGTATTTTTCAGCGTTCACTGCCGTTGAACTCATGGGAGCTGGTTTAATGGGTTCGTAGCCAGCAGTGTCAATGGCTAGGGTCTTGAGCCGCTGCATTCTTTGGGTATGATTTCTTAGGACGCAACTCCTCGTCCGTGCAGCCAATGCCAAACTCAGTATCCATTTGCCCAGTCAACGGAGTACAGCATAGGTTTCTCCTTGAGACGCAGAGCCAAATTCTTGACAAACACGTCTGCCACTTCCTCGGGAAGACTCAGCGCTGCCACGTGCGGCGTCAAGAGCACCGACGGGTGCGTCCACAAGGGACTCTCTTTTTCCAATGGTTCCTTCTCGAAAACGTCCAGCACCGCCTTGGACAAGAGTTTCTCGTCCAGAGCCGCCACCAACTCCGTCTCCTTGATCACGTCCCCGCGTCCGACGTTGATGAAAACCGGTTTCTTTTCCTTGCACGCCTGGAGCTTGTCCAGACTCAAAAGCCCCTTGGTCGCGGCCGTACTGGGCAAAATGTTGACCACAAAGTCGGCGACACTCAAAACGTCCTGGAGGTCGTCCGACACTCGGTCCGCGCTGTCGCCCAATTTTTGGGTCTCCTCCGACCCAATTCGTCGCTTGAAGCCCACGACCCGGAAACCCGCGGTTTTCATTAACCGACCGATTGCCTGGCCGATTTCGCCCAACCCGAGGATGCTCACGGTCAGCGGGGAAAAGTTCCTATATTTCAGCTCGGCTCGCGCGTAAAGTTTCTGGGTCTGCAACTTTTGCACTTCGAGGAATTTGCGCTCCAGAGCGATGACCCACCCAAAAACGTATTGTGCCATGGCGTTGGGCATGATGCCGCCCGCTCGCGTGAGGGTAAAGTTCGGGGGTGGTGCGTTCGCCAACTGTTGAAAAAAAGGTTCCACGCCCGCGTAGGTGGATTGAACCCATTTCACCTGGCGCAGCAAATTGGGCAACTTCTCGTCGCGCGTCAGCAGCAGTTTCGCACCCACATTTGCGTCTGCAAGCAGGAACTCGGCGTCTTCCAGCGTTTTGCGCTGATTTGGGTCCAGCAGCCAAGAATGGGGCGCCGGAATGGGCACGTCCACGATCTCCACCTGCTGGCAGAGGCCCTGCGAGGCAGAGAGCTGCAGACGCTGGCGCACGGCGGCGCCCAGGCCCTCGATCGACGAGACGACGGGGATCCGCAGCACCATGAGTTGGCAAAATGGACTTTATTCAATATGACAGGTGGAACATGCAGAACCGGCCGTGATCTGAAGAATGTGCGACATGTAAATATAGATAAATAGAGGCTTTGGGCCAAAGTGCGTGGCAGAGATTCTCAGCATTTCACGTTTTGCGCAAAAATGGACTTGGCGGCTGAGCAGGAGCAGGAGCAGCAGCGCTGGGCCGGCGCTGAGCTGCTCGTGTGCGCCGTGATCCAGCTGCTGCTGGTGAACGTGGCCTACCGCATCGACCGCATGCGAGAGGCGCCGCTGCTGTCCACGTCGTCGTGGGCCATTTTTTGCGGACTGCTGGTACGTCCCCATTTGCAGCCCCCATTTTTGCGCAAAACCTGATCTTTTGCGCAACTTGCAACAGAGCGGCGCGTTGCTCGCGTTAGTGTCGGAAAAGCGCGTCCAAGGCGCGGGGCTGGACCCGCAGATCCTGTTTCTGGGGCTCCTGCCCCCAATTATCCTCGAGGCGGGCTTCAACACGCAGCGCAAAGGGTTTTTCAGCAACTTTTTCGCCATTTTGCTGCTCGCAATTGGGGGCACTTTATTGGCAACTTTTGCGACCGGCGGCATTCTTATTTGGCTGGGCAATTTGGGTCTCATTACCCAATTGACGTCCGCCGAGGCCTTCCTTTATGGGTCCCTCATTTCAGCAATTGACCCAGTTGCGACGCTGCTAGTTTTCAAAAAATGCCGCGCCCCGTCTCTGCTCTTCAACCTCGTGTTTGGGGAAAGTGTGCTGAATGACGCAGTGGCTATTGTGATTTTCACCTTATTCCAGAAATTTGTGGAAAGCGGCAACACCGATGTGAACGTGGAAGTTGCATTGTTCATGGTATTTCGGCTGCTGAGCATCGGAATTGGGTCTGTGGCTCTCGCGGGCGCCATTTGCTACTCGTCCGCCTACTTTTTGCGTCACTCGGACCCAGCGCTGCGCCAACATCCCATTTACGAAATGTCGATTATTTTGCTAAGTTGCTACGCGAGCTACTTAGCTGCGGACTTATTCGAACTCAGTGGACTCTTGGCCGTGTTCTTTAGCGGAGTGTTTATCCGACACTACCACATGTACAACATCTCCAAGGCCAGCGCGTTTGCGTTCAAGCAGCTGCTCTCGACGATGGCGTTTTTGGCGGAAAACTTCATTTATTTGTATCTCGGGCTCAGCGTGTTCGCGTACCGGGACTCGTTTGTGTGGGACTGGGGGTTCATTTTCGCCAACTTTGGCGCGTGTCTGCTGGCGCGCGCGATCAACACGTTCCCCTTGTGCGCGCTGGCCAATTGCGGGCGCTCAGAGCGACATAAGATCCCGGTCAAGTACATGGTCGTGATTTGGTTCTCTGGACTGCGAGGTGCTATCGCTTTCGCACTGGTGCTCAATGTTTCGACGGGGAACCCGATCCACGCAGCAATTCTCAAGAGCTCGACGCTTTTCCTGGTCCTTTTCACGACGGTCTTCTTCGGAATGGCCACTGGGCCGCTGCTGCGTGTGCTGGGGCTCACCGGAGACCCTCACCCTGAACTAAAAGTTGCTATCAGTGAAGACGCCTGCACTGACGAGGCCTACGAGAGGCAGCCTCTGTTGACTACCTCCATCTCCCCGCCAGGCTCCCAGAGCGTGCACAGCAGATGGGTCGATCTCGATGAAAACTACCTCAAGCCGATTTTTGGTGGAAACCCGCGTCCGAGAAGCGATACTAATCTCGCGAGGTATACTTCAATGGAAGATGGATACAGTGTGTGACCCAGGCTTCCTGCATGGGACGCAATCGGCTGCGACGTTCCAGTGAGGTTCGTTTGGCCAGACAATCAGATATCGCCAAGAGCAAGCAATAGTACGACAGAAAGTTGGTGGGAGAAGAGTTCCACACGTGTGCAGATGCTAAGTATTAACATATCGCTGTTGTGACACTGTAAGCATTGATGACAGCACTTGTGACTACTGGAAAATTGGCGAGTAGAAGTAATCCATGGTGCCGACCTGGATCTGCTGCACGTCCTGGTACAATTCGCGGCGTAAATGCCGGCGCACGACGTTGATAGGGTCCTGGCGCATTTGTTGCCACTCGGATTCATCGTCCAAGAACCGATCGCGGTGTATTGCCAATGCCTTCACGTGTTTGTCCTTGTTCTGGCGGATCTCGGAACATCGAACAAGCAGGTCGTGTGAGTTGACTTGGACCAACGGGTCTTGTGCTGCCTTCTCGACAGTCTCGATGGTACGGAACTTCGCCACCACTTGTGGAGGAGTATCCTTCGACGACTTGGCCGTCGTTGAGTTTGCTTCAGTTCGACTATGCGGTACCTTCATTCGTCCTGAAGACGCAACGGAATGCACTGAACTCGGTACCGTGAGATCGATCTCTTCTCGCTTGCGTTCGAGAAGCTTCATCTTCGCCCTCCAGTTGCGTTCTTGCCAAGGCGATTCCTGCGTGTCATCAATCGAAGTTAAGAACAGCCTCAACGCACAGTGTGGGGAGAAATCAATTCGTACCGCGTGCAATCTTGCAAGTTTCTTCGCGAGATCGACGTCGTGTCTTGTGTGGGGGTGCACCACTTGACGCGCGTTGATACGCCGAAGTCGCTGACGATGAGATTTGTGCTCTTCCATGACTCTCTCCTCCTCGATCACCTTGGCGTCTGCATCAATCAACGCCTGAATCAGACGCTTTTGCTCCTTTCCACCACCAAGTGTATTGGCGAGGTCTACCGCGTTGCGCAGCTTCACTTTGCTTAGTGACTCCTCCAAGTTTGCTTCGATGCCATGAGCGTTGTCATGCCAACGAATCTCGCCTGTTGCTTGGCTTAGCAATTGGTTAGTCTTCTGCCTCAGAGCGATGTGCTCCCCCAACAGATAGTCACCAACCGCTGCTTGTGTCCGGCAATTGCCTACAGTGACTTGCTTCTGCTGAAAATCTGTCACTCGCTGTTAACGCACACAACATGGTCAGTCCGTCGACAATATCTTCACAAGGCTTGCAACGGGCTTACCTCAAAACTCTCTCGAGCTTGGCGCTTGGTAAAGTTGGCTGAGAGGTTATGTGTTAGCGTAGCAGCAGCTTCCGACATCGGTAGCGTAGGTGACGACTGCGACTGCACCGTAGACGAATGCAAGGTATTCGGCAGTTTGCTCGCATCCGCGTGACGGTGAGTCAGCAGATCCACTGCTCGAATCGTCAAGCGACGAGAGCGTTCGCATTGCGCCACACAGTCCAGGAACGTCGTCGACTCAAAGAAGTGGTCGTCACGCTCCAATGTTCCACCTGCGTGCTTGCTCTTGTATCGAACGTATTGGCGTTCGTCGCTCTGCAGATCGTCGAAAGTGGTGATCGGGTAGTTCCAAGGCTCTGTGTCGCTGCTTCCGCTTGCGGGTTTGATACTGGGAACTTCTAATTGTTCTTGCTCAGGTGTATCTGCTGATAGCGATGTCAGCGGACGAAACAACTGATGCAGAAGCTGGTGTTCCTTGTCTTCTTCCTCGTTCTTTCCGGGGCTTATCACGTCTTGGACAAAACTCTCCGATACCTCTTCACAGCTTTCCGTGTCAATCTGGTAGTGTTTCAAGACTTGAGGGGGCGGAATCGCAGTGATTCGAGCTTCATTTCGGAGCTGCACGCAAGTAAAGATGAAGTAAGTGTCAGCAATGCCGATGCAAGGCGCAAGAAGCTTACCATTTGCTTAATTGTCAATCGGCTCCCGTCAAACCGCCTCTCGTTCACTTTGATGCCATCGACACTTGAAGCCTTGCGGGTGACGCGTCGAGCACCAACTTTACTTTGCTTGCTACCAGGGAAGTACTCAATCACCTTGCCCCTTTCAACTTCCACTTGTCGAGTCTCCGAATCGGTGATCCAGTCCCCATTCAGCATTTGGAGCATCGGGAACCCACGCCGACGAGGAAGACGCGACCGGTAGAGAATGTTTCTTGGCGGCTGGGAGGTACTTACAAAGTTCTTAACGTCTTCATCCCGATGGAGTTCGCGAAGAGTATCTTCATCAACGCTTGCTTCGTGGAAAAGAACAGTCTCCAGCAGGTACAGTCGATTGTGACGCAGCCGAAGGGGGTTGTCCCGCACATCAAGCTCGCACAGTCGAGGTGCTGCAGCCAGAGCCAAAATATCTTCCAGAACATGTAGCAGGTTGTTGCTCAACACCAACACTTGCAGAAAAGGAAGTTCTTGACCTACGCGTGCTCCTGGGAATCGAGTCAATTCGTTCGAAGACAAGTCCACACGTCGAACATTTTCCATCGAAAAGAGACTGGAGGGGACGACTGCAAGCTCGAGACCCTGAAAACTCACGCTTTCCTGGTCATCGCCACCGCATTTCTCGCTTTCTTGTTGGTTTGCCATTGCATCGAAGCTCAAATAACATCAAGAGAGCTTCATTGAGCGCTCGACCCGATAAAAATACTCGAAAGTTATGTCAAGGACACCTCGTTGTTTTCGCTACGCGACCGTCCCTAGATCCGTGGTGTCCCTTAAACCAAAATGGTGTCGTCTCTGCTAGATGAACTCCCATGTCTGATCGATGAAGCGGACGAGCTCATGGCACGTTTGAGTTACCTCATGACACTTTTCAAGAGCTCACGGAAAACCGGCGCAACAGCTTGTGTCGATGTGGCATCTACAGATCAAGACTTGGCTACCGACGTCTCGAGAGAAGATTTCAAGCCGTCGTTGAGTCCCCAACACTCGTCGCCTTCTCACTCTATCGGGAGGAACCGAAGTACTCGAGATCTTCGACAAACTCTGGAAGGCATCGACGTGGACGCCATTGTCAAGTTCTTCGCTCGCCAATTCTTGACGATGCAGTCCATGTCCTTTGAGAAAATGAACGCGAATCTACCAACAGAGGACTTTAAGCGCGGTGCCTTGAACACTGCTTCGGCAAGCATCTACCAGCTCATGAAGCGTCTGCACCACTGGCAACAGGCTACGTGGGAGGCACTCACCAGGTTGTTCGCCGACAACAACAGCAGTGAGACCTGCCTGCTGTCATTTGACAGCCACCCACAACTCACGAGACTGGTGCTCGCTACCGTTGCCAAGTACGTCAAGGTGAATCTGCTGTGGACCTCGTTCAGCGCCATTCCGGGGCTGCTTTCGCTGCACAGCTTCCTTCACCACTTACAGACGCTTGGAGACTCGATGTCTGGTACTGGCACACCTCCTGCCTTGTTTTCACCGCTCGAGTACACAGATCATCGCGTGCGCGAGTTTGTGCTTCATTTCGGTTCCGCTCCGCTGTTGGCCATCCAGCACGACTTCCAGCTGCAAGTCACTGACAAAGGAGCATCACTCGCTGCACTTGCACTCTCGTCCTTTGAGCGGTACGAAGCCTGCCATGATCTTACTAACCTGCGACTCCAAGGTGTGTTTGATCTCGAGTCGCTCGTGAGTGGCGCCTACACGTCTCATTCGTGTCTCCCTGATCTCCTCAATGTTGCTGAAGTCGCGGACTGGGTCATTTGCGTGGTGCTCTGCGTGCCCCATCAACTGCAATCAGCCGAGAAAAATGTTTCGTCCTCGCGTGGATCCCTGCCGTCTTCACCAACTACGCCGGCATCACCAACGTCACCTTCCAATTCGCCATCGTTTTTACAATTGTGGAATTTCATGCAAGTTATCGCGCGAGACCGGCTTGTGCTCACTCTGCATCGCAGCCACGTCGTCAACCTTCACGAGTTGCTTTACCAGCAAGTTACATCCTCGCTTTCTGTTGCTGCTCTCACTTCGGGAACCTCGACCACTTCTTCAATGCATTCCTTTGGAACCAGTCGGTCGTCCATGCCTCTGAAGAAAACCATGAGTGTTCTCAGCAAATATGCTTTACGAAACTGCGGGGTGAACCATCGACAGCGTCGTGAGGTGGCAGTATGGCTTCTCCAGAATTGCGAGCAGCTAATGCGGCACAATCCTGGACTTGTAGCGCCGTCATTTCCTCTACTTTTGTCAGCGTTAGCCATCGCGCGAGATGAAATCGAGTGGGCCATGTGTCACGGAGTTCACAATGGCAGTTTGAGCAACGCTGGAGACTACAAGGCGCCACTTCTTCCAGGACACATCAAAGCTAAGCACTTGCAACGAGTGTTTTCTAGTTTCTGCGGGACTGAGATCGAGTTAGCGAGCCTGCTGACGCATTCTCATCGCCTTCGTGGGCTCATCGAGCAGCACTCACATTTTCTTGCCGAGTATTACCAAATATTTCTCGTGAATGGAGACGCTGAAGGGATTGCGTACACGATTCGAGAACTTGTTACAGAAAATGAGTCGGCACCGTCGAGGTCAGAGTTGCTGCCGCTGCTCGAAGGATTCTTGGACCGTGAACGATATCGTGTGAGCATTTCATCGTCGCCGCGAGCCACGTGGGTGCGAGAGTGGCGACAAGCGAATGCTCATTTGGCGACCAGAAAGCAACTTCCGTTGCTGGATGTACTTCGAGCACGGATGGAATGTGCGGTACGGCATACGCAGTATGTCTGTGTAAGTACTCAGTTAATTGAGCACGCTGCAAACTTTTCGAAGTGCTGGTGGTTCCGCGACGTGGTTTTCGAGAAGTGTTTCGCCCAGATCTTGGTCGCAGCACCAGCATCTTCGATAGGACTACTTGAAATTCTGTCGAGTCTAGCTGAAGGGAACTACCTCCTCGATGAGCTTGTAGATACTGAAGAAGCAGCGCAACAAGTAGAGCGAATGCTTCGGCGCATGGACCAAATGAGAGCGAACCTAGTGAATCAAGTTGAGCTTGGGCTCGAGGCTGTCGTTAAGCGGGACATTACTCTGCAGCGCGACGAGATTTCCATGCCACAAGGAGAGAGGTCCGAGCAACTTCAGGACAAGGTGACAGGAAGCAACCGGAGATTGTCAAGTTTCTCACGTGTTCAATCGAGCCAAGTGGAGCGACCAAGCAACGCTGAAGTTCGGTTAGCATCACCAACGTCCTCCGTCTTGAGGCGTAACAACGACGGCAACACCTATGCTGCTATCATTCATAAGCAGGCGCAGATCGACGATGAAGAGCACTATGTGGAGCTTGTTCGTGCGCTATTAGATCACATCGAGCAACATCGAGGTGGTAACATGAAAAGCGCTATCGCTCATCGTGTCCAGGCCTGCTTCGTGCGTTTTGTGAGAGGGTTGGTGGTCTTTTCGTCAGGAAAAGTTGACAATGTGGCTCTGCGATGCTCTGTGAAGGATGCAATCGAGGAAATTCAGTGTTTCCTGAGGGCGACACAGAGGTTGTTCGGAGGTGGTTGCTATGGGTGTACGGACGACGACGAGAGCGAGCTATCGCTGGGTGAGGTCCTTCAAGTCAAGCTCCCCAAAATTCTCACAACAGAGTGCAGTTCGTTGGGGTCAATCTTCCCCCAAGACAAGAGGCTGCTAGACTGGACAGTCAATCCACCGCGCGTTGCCGAGAACGAGCTGCACCAATGGTCTCTCGTCGACCGAGTGGCTTGGTTTTTCGTTTCGCTTGTGACAAGGAGTTGCCATCCGTCGCCCTCGACGTCTCCAGCCTCAATGTCGTCGCCTTCCATTCTGGCCTCGGTGCGCAAAAGCTGCTTCGTGTGGGCACCCGGCATTTCAGAGGAGCTAGATCCACGAGTGTACACGGACCGCGAAGCTCTGCATCACCTTGTGGGCTTGATCGGCTCCTCGGGCGTTGACTCTGTAAGCGCGACTGTAGCCAATCTGCTAGTGGCGCAGACGTTAAAGCTGCGCTCCTCCATCGAAGCGGAGCATGCAGTGCTAGCGTTTATGGATATGGCGCTCGGTGGCAACACAAGTGCCGACGTCGTGCTTGCCAGTACGCAAGTCCGAGCTCTGGACGCCATTGCGACGCAGCTCATCCAGATCGGGACAGCGGCGTTCCTTCTCCAGCTCTTGCACGCCCACAGCCCTAACGGTACGCAGGACGCGTGGGAGGCGCGCGTCGCTCCTTGCGTTCTACGCGAGCTGCAGCAAGACCCCGAGCGACGCGCTACGTGGACGCGACTGCTGCCGGTGGCGTGCAGTTCGGCCTTCCACTCCGGCGTCTGGAAGCGGACAACGTATTTGTCGAGCGTGGAGGCCACAGACACCAACGCGCACCTGATGGGGCTCGCCATGGCGCGCTTGCTGCCTGCACCGCATAGCAGTCCATCGGTGCACCGGTGCGCCGTGGCCGTGCTCAAGCGAACTTCAACATGTACCACAGTGCAGCCATGTACCACCCGATCCAAACTGCCACTTCAACTTGATGCTTCGAGCGCCGAAGCGAGGCCGCTACTGGCGGCGCTGGAGCTGCTGGTGATCACGGCGACGTCG
>JAHWLE010000358.1:0-25432 GCA_024679135.1 Phytophthora foliorum | reverse complement strand
CTGCTGCAGGACTTCCACTTCCGCGCGGGCTCGCAGCGCGTGCGCATGAGCGCGGACGGCAACTTTGTGGTGGCCACGGGCGGGTACCCGCCGCTCGTCAAGGTGTATGACGTGCGCGACCTGAGTCTCAAGTTCGAGCGCGGCCTGGACGCCGAGGTGGTGCAGCTCGAGGTGCTGTCTGCGGACTTTGGCAAGCTCGCGTTCCTGCAGGCGGACCGGTCCGTGGCCTTCCACGCGCCCTACGGCTCCCACTACAACATGCGGATCCCCAAGTTTGGCAGAGACATGTGCTACCATAAAGAAAACTGCGAGCTGTACGTGGCTGCGTCCGGCTCGGACGTGTACCGCATCAACCTGGACCAGGGCCGCTTTGGAGCCCCGTTGGAGCTGCAGGCGCAGGATTCCGCGGCCAATGTGGTCAAGATGAACCCTATCCATCAGCTGCTGGGCGTCGGCTGTGACGACGGAGTCGTCGAGATGTTCGACACGAGGAGTCAGCAGCGGGTGGGCAGCTTGGACATCGCGGCGCAGTGTGCGTCGAGCTCCGACAAGCAGCTCGAGGTGACGACGCTGAGGTTCGATGACGACGGACTGACGTTTGGTGTCGGCACGTCGGAGGGGCAGTGTATGCTGTACGACCTGCGATCGTCGCGGCCGCTGCTGGAGAAAAATCACCAGTACGGCCTGCCCATTGTCGACCTGCAGTTCCACGACTACGCTCGCAAGGTCATCTCGTCGGATGCCAAGGTGATCAAGATTTGGGACCGTCGGGACGGCGCCGTGTTCACGAATGTGGAAACGCCGGCTGAGGTGAAGGACGTGTGCGTTGTGGAGGGAGCGCAGGGAAAATCGGGAGTGCTGCTTGTGGCCGGTGAACAGGAACGTGTGATGAGTTACTACATCCCAGAGCTGGGTATCGCTCCAAAGTGGTGCTCGTTCTTGGACTCGCTTACTGAGGAGCTCGAGGAGGAGGCACAGGCCACAGTCTACGACGACTACCGTTTCGTCACGCGCGCGGAGATTGCCTCGTTTGGACTGGACCACCTGGTGGGCACGCCGCTGCTCAAGGCGTACATGCACGGTTTCTTCATGGATGCTCGCCTGTACAACAAGGTGAAGGCTGTGGCAGAGCCGTTCGCCTACGATGAGTGGCGCAAGAAAAAGCTGAAAGAAAAGGTCGAGGCAAAGCAGTCCAACCGTATTACCATTCAGCGTCGCCTGCCCAAGGTCAACCGCGCCACCGCCGAGCGTATGTTGCAGAACGAAGCCAAGCGGAAAAAGAACAGCAAAGAGGCCGATGCTGAGGAGGACGACGCCGACAAGTCCTTCTCCAACCCGCTGGGCGACGAACGTTTCTCGCGCATGTTCACGTCCACGGACTTCCAGGTGGATGAGGAGAGCGACACGTACCGTATGCTGCACCCGAACGCTGTCAACGCGAAGCAGCAACGTAAGCAACAGGAAGACATGGATAGTGATGCCGGTACTGACGATGACGAGAATGAGGACGACGAGGTGGGCGATCGCTTCGCTCGCGTGGACGACGATGAGGAGGAAGAAGAGATTGAAGGCAGACCGAGTGACGAGTCTTCGGACGAGGAGGAGGAAGAGCCCCCAACTGCGCCGAAGGGCAAGCGGAAACCGGCCCCCAAGTTTTACGAGATTGCAGAGGGCGAGAAGGTCGGCGACCTCATGGCGTTTGGGTCGTCGAGTGACCGTGCTGCTCAGCGTGAGAAGAAGCAGTTGGCCAAGCTGCCACTTTCGGAGCGATTGAAAATGCAGCGCGTCACCGAGAAGGAGCGCAGTGCATTCAAGAAGGAGGAGACGACCGGAGGAGGCTACATCCGCGAGATGTCGTTCGTCCCCCAGGCCGATTTGCGGAAGCAGCAACGCGCTCGCGAGCGCGAAGGCGGCGACGCTGACGCTGACGACGGCGACTCGGCGTTTGGCAATGGCAAGCGGCGGAAAAAGCGAGGCGTCGGCGACTTGAAGCTGTCGAACCCTGCAGGTCGGGGTCGCTTTCGCAGATAAGAGATAGACAACATGCCGCATGAATAGATTTTGCATACCTTCCTCCGATCAGATAGCCGTTGAAATGTCGAATGGGAAGACTCACCGGTCAAGTTGAAGTAGGGTTCCCAAAGCTTTCATCCGCAGACGGCACTAGCTTTTGCTGAAGTACTTTTGCTGAAGTACATGTAAGTGATGGCATGCGCACTCTGATGTGATAGCAATGAACGCGCACTATTAACTAGTAGTGCAAGTCCAATGCATCAATGAATCATTGACAATGACCACCTTTCGTCGCAGCAAAAACGTTCTGTAGAACACGTACTTGAACTAGTTTTTTTTTTTCTGAGTCAGTCGATACCGGTGTCCGAACCCATCGACTTCGGGGTTGTGAGATCTTTGGCCATTCTCCAATTCACCGTCCAAGCCTTGCTCGATGATCTACTACGAAGCATCAAGTTTGCGCAAAATCCTGCTGCGCTGGCACGGATCTGCGCTGAGCGGCCAGGCCCCGTTGCGAGCGCTGTTCATGGCCCTAATTGCACTCGCTGTCGCGGTTGTCGACCACTTCCACCCGTTCGTGGTGTCGACCAGTAAATCGATTGCGTTCACGGACTCGCTGACGGTATTCAACACGTTCCTGGGTCTCATTATCTCGTTCCGGTTGAATTCCGCTTTCACGCAATGGCGAGCGGGGATGGTGGCCATTGGGGCACTATCAGAGGCGGCAAGGGACATCGTCGGCTCTGGTTGCGCCTACGTAAGCACAACCATCAAGTTCGATGCCGAAGACCTCCACGATACCAAACACGATGAAGAAACATCGAAGGATGAAGCAGATCTTGGTCTCAATGGACTCCAGCCCATTTCACGGGATATACTGGAGAAGTGCACGTTCTTCACGGAACTGCGCCGACTGGTGTTCCTGTACATTGCCATCGTATTCCACGACTGTCGTGGCCGCGATGGAATTGATAAGCTGAAGGACACTGGAGTCTTGACTGATGCCGAGTACGACGAACTGTACGCCTGTGGATCCGAGCACAAGAAGCCGAACGACGACATGAACTCGTTCTGTGATCTTGTGCGCCGCACTCCTCACAAGCTGCGTGCTACGATCACAGAGCTCTGGCTCAAGCGATTGGTGCAGGTTGCTACCCAGTGCGGCCACCTAACGCCGGGTAACGCCAGCAGCTTGCAAGGTAAGATATCCCAGTTGCCCAATCTGTACACGACGGTGTTTCACATCGCCAACGTCCCGATCCCGTTCAACTACATGCAGTACCTGCAGTTCTTGCTCGGTGCCTATATGTTGCTCTACACCTTCGTCATTGTACCAAACTCGGGGCTCTACACGCCGATATGGGTGTTTCTGTGGGGGACCTTCCTCTTCATGGCCGAAGAAATCGCCATGGAGATCGAATGTCCATTTGGACTAGACGCCAACGACATCGACTTGGAGGAGAGACTGTTGCAGATTGAGGAAGAGCTCACGGTGCTGATCCGCAGTCAATACTACTTCATCACGGGCGGCGCAAGTCTCTGTTTCACTGGTGGGTACTGGTGTCAGCTACCAGTGGAGTCAAAGCCAGAGATCACCAAGGCGTTTTCCTTCCACCAAGGCCGTCTATCTCGCTCCAACACCACTACGGTGCAAGAGCACATGCTGCCGGAGATCTACGAGTTCACTTCGCTGATCCAAGACCCAAAACATGCCAAGCTCTCTGCGAGAAAGAGCACGAGCACGGCGAAAGTCCAAGGATACGGCTCGATGGCCGATGTGGCTTAGATCAAGATCCATTCGATGCGTGTCAAGATTTGCTCATCAATACGAAAACTTCAACATGTCCTTCACCACTATATCGTGACAAACAGTGTAACGTGTGTACACATGAACGGTGGCAGTAGTCAATAATTAATGTTGCAGCGGGTGTTGGCTCGGGAGAAAGTGGACGAGCGTCGGCGCGCGCTCTTTCGCGCTAGCGGCATCACCACGCAGCGTCAGTTGCTGCAGCGCCCTCTGTGGGATGTCGCCCATGCTGTGGACTTGTCGGTTCGCGAGACGGAGGTACGGTTGGCAAGAAATTCGCGATTTCGTGAGTGTATCATTCTCACGGTCGTTTGTGCAGGAATTGATCGCAAAACTCTCGATTCGACTGGCGCCAGCAGGTCGCTCGGTAGTGTCACGTCCCCAATTTTGACTGCAATGATGATACTGCAATGGTTTGCTGCTAACCAGCTATGGATGTGAATGACCAGGCCTTCGACCTCTTTCTGGAAAGTGCCAACCACCCGATGTTCCTACGGACAGGACTGACAAGCATCGACCAGGCTCTGAATGGGGGACTGCACTGTCGAGCACTGTCGGAGGTGCAAAACTGCAGTTGTAGTTTGAGGTGGATGCACTTGTAGCTGACGAGATGCTGTTGTGAATAGTTTGTGGGCACGGCTGGAATCGGCAAGAGTCAAGTTGCTATGACACTTGCAGTGGTCTGCGCAATGGACTACCCAGACAACAGCGTCATGTTTATCGACGTTGAGCGAAACTTTAGTGCCAAACGGTTGGTTTGTATGTTGCATTACGATGCACTGGAGCTTTCGTTGCTGATGATGTTTGTTGTTGCTAGTTTGCTGCAAATTACTGTTTCACGGATGCGGCTGACGAATGCCGGACAGGATGCAGATATCAGTGATTTAGCTGCTGCTGTCATCAAGCGTATTCGAGTTGTGAGGGTCGACTCGATCGCAACGTGTATTGCCAAGTACTGAAGTGACAGATGGGAAATCTTCCGACTTGGGTCCGCCTAATACTATGTGTTTCGTGGTTGTTCACAGACTAAAGCAAATGGAGAACGCTATGCACTCGCTCAAGGTGAAGCTTCTCATTATTGACTGTGTCACCTCACTCTTCCAGAAGGTAAGCCCAACAGAGCATTTTTGGGAGTATCTTACGTACCATCGCTTAATTTTGTTGGGATATTTTGATTGTCGAGCTAGGCCGGCGATTTAACGCACGCTCTGCGCCAGTATCACATGCTGCGAATGGCGAGAGACTTGAAGTCAGTCAAGCGAGCCCCACTTCAACTGTATGACTGCTTCGCTTGAAACTAATTGATCTCTGCTACCATTAGACTATTCGCCGACACATACCAGGCATTCGTTGTCGTCACGAATCGGGCATCCACTGTTGAAGGAGGGAGTAAGGCTGTTGCATTTCTATCGGTTGACGAGTTGGATTTGACGTGCCTGTCTTGTAATAAAGGTGGACTCTACACAAAACCGCTGCTTGGCGATAGTTGGGCTCACTGCGTTACCACAAGGGTCAGTGAATGCGATGGTTTCATCATTCTTACTTCAGCATCACCGACATGCCTCATGAGTGTATCACAGTTCATAATGGAGCGCCACGCCTTGCATCGTGCGATCACAATCGTGAAGTCATCCGTCGCAGGCTTCGTGGTTCAACCGTTTACTGTCAAGGTGCGTACTGCGTCGTACCAGTAGCAACGTGCATAGTGCTCGCAGACTGACCCGTTGGAATTAACGCGACATCCATTGCATGCACTGCAGGAAGGTGGCGTGGAAGCTGTTGAAGACGAAGAGCCTTCGCGAGATGCGGCTTCACACGATTTTGCCATCCATGACGAATTGTTTAGTGACCTTGCACTCGCAGCAGTACCAGAGGTTGACCCCGCGTGTACTCTGCGATCAACCCAGCAGAGCACCGCTGAAGACCCCGACGCAACGCAGTTGGTCGAGCAAAGCGACGAGGAATCTGCGTTACACCGAGAAAGGGAAGAGAACCAAGTGCAAGATGAGACCGAGACCAGCAGCTTCGACATCGTCTCGGACTCCAACTCCGAAGAGGACGAGGAGTCGTTCAACTGGGCCGTCACCGAAGAGTAAAAGAGCAAGGAGGAGTTCACTAAAAAGCACAACACCCACAGTTGATCAACGCCGTGTCGAAACATGGCGGGAAGCTTAGGAGGGTGTATTTAGTCCGACGCACGCCCAGCAACTGGCAGCTTACGCCTTAAGAGCGTAGCGACGCTTGGGGAAGTAAGCCTCCTTCTTCTGCTGCTTGAGGGTCTTGAGCGACTTCTCGTGCGTGGAGAGCTGACGGCGGATGGCGCGCGTCTGCTTGCGGCGCAGGTCCAGGGGCACGTGCTTCTTGCTGCCCAGGGCGGCACGGAGCTTGGCCTTCTGGTTCTGGTTGTACACCGTCAGCACGCGGGCGATCGACTTGCGCACCACGCGGATCTTGCTCAGCTTGGAGGCGGCGCCGCCGATGACCTTGGCCACGCGGAGCTGGGCCAGCTCCTGCTGGTAGTCGTCCAGCTGACGGAGCAGCTCAGTCTTGCTCTTGGTGCGGAGCTCGTGCGCCTTGATCTGGACTGCAAGCCAACACAACAAACACCTCAGTGAGCCTCTCTCCCCAGTGGATCGCAGCGTCTGAGCGGCAGCAGCGGACAGGAGGCAGGCGGCGCTTTGGTCCATTCGAGCTTTCGTCGTCCTATAGAGCGGCCCATTTCACGGGCGAGTCACTGTGCCTGCCAGCCGTATCGAAGCGCGTCCTGCCTGCCTGTCCGGTTGCTGCCGAGCGCTGCTGCGCATAAGGCTTACCCATTGTTTCCTAGTTGATGCGTTTGCTTCGAACTTCCCTTTTGCTGCGTGGGCGAGGCAAATGGAGGCGGCTCGGCGGACCACTGGTTGGCTGGCTGGGCTCGCGACGCCTGCTGCAACCTTCAGCTAACATTGGCCAGGTGCATCGCGCTTAAATCGCGGGGACGAGCCGGTACACCGTCTGTTTGACTATTTAAGCGCGCTTGGAAATGTAATGAGGTTCGCACCAATCAATGGCGCGTACCGTTGGAGCAACATCCGTCTGAGGAGGGCTGGGGCTGTCTGAGACCGCCAAGTGGAAGTTGCCTTTTTCCGCTTGGGGTCAAGGCGCCTACCGAGCTGCGTCCTCCTCGGCGTCGTGCTGGTCCTTGGTCACAAGCAGCTGCAGCGTGGCGTCCTTGAGGTTCATCAGCTGCAGCAGCTTGTCCCGCGCGAGCTTCACGTCCCCGGAGCTCTCGAAGCGCTCGCTCACCTCCCGTGTTACGTACAGCTGCAGTTCCTCGCTCAGATTCAGCAACTTCTTGGCGTGGGGCTCGAAGCCGCCGTCCTCGTGCAGGTCCATCCAACTGAACAGCTTCACGAGCGACCAGCATACATTGGAAGGCGAAGCAGCGAGGAATTTCCGCGCTTTTTTGCCACCAAACTGTCGGTTCGGGACCACCTTGTCGTGCCAGAACCGAGCGCCGTCGATAGCCTCCATTGCGTGCTTCAAGGACGCAAGTGCAGAGCTGCTGTCATCTGCAGTCACCCCACTGGGCACAAATACAATGCCGTTTCTTCGGAGTAACAGTTTGGGCTTGTTCGATGGCTGGAACGGGTTGAGCAGTGCAACGAGCTTGCTTCTGGCTAACTCCACACGCTTCTCCAACTTCTCTCGGTCCTCTGGCTCCATGCGCTCGATCAACTGCATCGCCTTGGGCGGCGTTGCAACGCGTCTATTAAGCACTACGTTCCAGTACTCCATCTTTTGCTCGCGTTTGTCGTATTCGACAACCCACGCGTACCGCATGATACGGTTGAACTCGATCGTTTGCAAGTACAGCAAGCGTGCTTTCCGTACAGTATTCTGCATGATCCGTATGAGTTTGATGTGGAAATCTTGCGTGATATTCAGAGCTACTCGTCCTGGTGGCTCGTATGGCTTTCGTAAAGCCTCGTCTTCGTCGTAGGGCTCGATATCCTCCCAACGAACCACCGCAGATCGATTTGCTAGAGGGACGAAGACCAACACGCTCCCAGTAAGCATCAGGTTCTGTGTCGACACGATCGATCCCACGCAGTTCTTCCACTCGCCCTTCAAGATCTTCACCTGGGCGTCGTAGTCGCACCAGGTTCTGGTAGCTTCTAGTACCCGAGCCTTTTGCCTCTTGCTCCAGCGCTTGTTCTGGTTAGACTTGTCTGTTGATCGTCGCTGGAGGAACAGGGTGCGTTTAATGTCATCAAACCGCTGTCGCCGTGCCGCAATCTCTTGCTTTGTGTCCGACTTCAGCACTGGCGATATACCCAATGCAGCCTTCACTTTGTACACGATGGATGCACGCACTTTGTCGTCTTTCTTCCGTTGTGCTCGCGCAGCTTGTGTTTGCCTCACTAACTTCATGTATTCCTTTCCAGACTGACGCGCAACAAATGACCGAATAAGTGACTGAATTTTCGTGGCAGCAAGGTTTTGCCATCGTAACTTTGCTTCTTGTTGCTTCCTCTCCTCTTCGCGCTGCTTCTTTCGTCTCTCTCGCTCTTTTCCGGCGTCGACATCCCGTTTGAGCTCTGCATTCTGCCGTAAGATGGAAAAGTAGTTCAAGCGGCGACAATGGTGATGCTGCCTCTGTCCTTTAGCATGGTATGAGCTCATACAACGCTTGCAAAAGACGTCCAAACATGTTTCGCAAGACCATTGAGCAACCCGGTCGGAGCATTCAGCGCACATGACCACCAATGCTTGAAACTTGTGATGACTTTCCACTTGTTGATCTGTAGGCGATTTCATTTCCTCCTTGATGAGATATTCCTGCTGAAAGACGTGTATTTCTTGTTTTGATTGTTTGGATAGTTGCTTGTGCACATGTGGAAAACAGGAATCACAGAATGGTACTTTTCCATTGCCGCATTGAAGGCACTCTCTTGTCGCAGTCTCCAATCGACAGTAACTACACTTTTGAATTTTTCGACGCTGGTGACGTTGAAAAGTTTGTCGTGCCGTGTGATCTCTATCGAAGCAGACTTGGCACATAGCATCTTCACATTCCACGCAATAAAGTTCGGCAGGAACTTTCGATGCATTTGGGTTAGTGCTGTCTTCGTGACGTTCACAAAACGCGTGGAACTCTTCACCGGGAAACGGCAACGGGACGATCTTGCCGCTTATTACTCCCTTCAAGAAAATCGGGCGCTTCGCAAGAATTTTTCCGCTAGCAATGTGCTGGAACCTAACCGTTCGCCCGGTGTGATCAACGAACTCAATAAACATACCGGCAAGCATCTCCTTCAGGTGCAAGCGAAACTTGTAGCAACGGTACGCTAGCTGAATCGTAGAGGCACATTTGCTACGATGCTTGTGTATCTGTTGCTCGCAGAAGATGATTACGAATTGGTCGTGCTTTTTCTTGGTTGCAATTCTTATCGCAAACCGCCGTAATATTGTAACAGACCAAAGCAATCGCTTAGTGCAGTGTACCTCAAGCATTTTCCTGTATTTTCCGTTCTGAATGGTTGACGGAAGTACAAAGCGGTTCATGAACCGAAGAAATCGCTCGAAATCACTACCAGTATCGACGGGTTCGGAGCCTTTTTTGGTTTCCTTATGGCTGGCGTCCACAAATTTTTCTTTCAGCAACATCAAAATTGCCTTGTTGAATCTCTGAAATGAGATGGTCTTTGCTTTTGGTTCCTTCATCTTCGCAAAAATCACATCAGCATTCTGCATTGGAAACTGTGTCTTGTGAATAAAAGCGTGTGGTAGTGCCTTGAGAAATCTCATAAAATGAGAATTATCCATCTCCGACGAGTTCCCAGATGCATTTCGAAAGATTTCCTGCCAAATGCCGTCATAACCTTTCCGCTTCCACTGTTTTTTCGCAAAGTTCACAACGTACAATGTCCGATCAACACGAATTTCCTCTAGCGTGTCCCTCTCTTTATCATCGGCCGACTTCACCGCTTTGAAACTAAAACTTTGCAGTAGTAACTCATCCTTAACTCGACTGCGAGTCTTTTCCTCAAAGACCTTGCCTATTGCACGCTCCTCTGACAGAAACTGCTGTCGTCGAACCACTGCAGACAGCATCCTTCTTCCTATGAATCTCCTCGCTGCTCGTTGTAAAATTGCTGCATTCAGTGTGCGGAACCGCTGGTTTTCTAGGTTTCGTCTTGCTTTCCAACGTGTTTGAATCCGGTTGATCATTTTGATGGCGTATCTCATTTTCAGGAGCTGTATTCGAGTTTTGTATCCCCTCCACACGCGTTGGATTCGCTTAGCACTTCTTTCCTCCATCCGTTTCCATGCGTATGCACGTCCTCTTATTCCTCGAACACGTTTCTGAATACAAACCGCTGCACGTCTTCGCTTGCAATTGACTCGACGCCGTGATCTCTCCATTTCCGTAGCTTTTTCGTAACGAAGACGCTTGCGGATTTGTTTTCCTCTCCATCGGGCCTGCAATTTTCTAGCAGCCTGGACCTCTCGCGAGTTGGATGGATCACCAGGCTGAAATACATTAGCTGCTTTCAACAGCGAAACTTGGTTCCACTTTTTCTGCAACTGTATCGGAACGAGGGCATTAGCCTTTCTGTTTTGACGATCTTCCTCGATTTCGTTCAAAAGCTGATTACGTTGAGCAAGAGCTTGCTGCTTTCGCCGCCAGAGTTCACATCTAGCAAGAAAGCATCTCCATGAGCATTGAAGGATGGCAACTGCTTCACTAACGTCGCGCGTGTGTTTGCTCACCCATCTGCGTGCTTGTTGGCCTCGATAATGAGCTTGAACCTTAAGTATTTTTTTCTTGTCACGCTCAAAGGCTGCGCGTCGACGACGAAGCATCAAGACTCTCTTCTGTTGCCAAGTGCGAAATGCACGCTGAATGAAAATTGCAGCTCCAAGCATTTTCGTGCTCTTTGCCCAACCTGCAATTTTAATAGCTTTTTGGCAACGACACTTTTCGATGCAATCAATCTTACTCAGTAGAATTCGTCTGCGCTGAGCTAATATTCGCCACGCATGCTTCTGAATAACAACAGCAGCTTTAGTTTGTCGTTGCCTGTGTAGCTCCCGACGTAGTGCCACCCACTGAGTGCATAATTTTCTCCAGAAATTTTGTATACAAACAGCAGCTTTTTCTCGTGCTGCTGCCCCCTCACGCAAATGCCGAAACGCATAATTTCGTATGCAACCTGTTATCCTGCAAGCCGCTTGCTGCTCCTTGCTTGCAAGTAGGGCAAGAAAGGCTTCTTGTCTACGTTGCAATTCTTTTCGGATTCTTCTTCGTGTAGTAACTTCACGCTTAGAACATAGTTGCCGCCACCAACATTGTAAATGGATGCAAGCGTGCTCCCACTCCTGTTCTTGCATTGCAAGGACAAACTCTTTCCAATGACGCATTCCTAGGAAGAGCAGTTGATTTTTTAAGCGAATTCCAACACGAAATAAAACTTCAGTAGCTCGTTGCTGGGCTGGTGATGCGAACTTTCCGAGCCCAAGCTCGTAAATAACATCAAGAGGGATCCACTGTTTAATCTCATGGATAGTTTCCTTCACCTGAATTTCTGCTGCCCCATGCTGCAACTCAGCATTATGCTGCTCCTGGATCAATCTGCTATAACTGCGGCTTCGATTTGGTTTATGGATCCGACTAGATACTTGGAGCTGATTCGATTTCTTCACATCCGTAAAGCGAATTCCTCTTGGATCTTCTTTCTCCATAGACTTTTGTTCGTCCACTTCCCGTGCGCGTACTGGAAAAGTAGCAGCTCGAGCATCAAGCTCTTTTCTGAGCGGTTTAATTGCGCCGCACGGTCTCTTCGTTTTTCGCAGTGCAATTGATCGTGGCAAGGTCATATTTTTGTTAGGCAGTATGTTTGCTGCACTTTGGCGTCGTGCTTGCTGCATTCCCTTCCTTTTCAGTTGTCGATAAAAATCTTCAAAAAACTCGGGATGGTCCACAGAGCGTTCGAAACTCTCGAGTTCACGCATCTCTGCCTCGTTTGGAGGAGGCAATTGTGCCAGGCCTCGTCTCGTTCTTGGCGACATGGTCGTCAACAAAGGTAGCACCACCAACGGAGCTTCCTTTACCACTGGATCAGTAACTATTTCATCATTTTCGTCCACACCTTCTCCAGCATCGTCGTCGTTCTGCTGGCCTTCAGTCTGCAGCTCTGAGACTACCAGGAGCTCCTCGTCTTCCTCCTCCAGCTCACAACCTCCTTCTGCCTCTTTGAAAATGTCCCTCACAATCTCTGGCTGGTTTAAGTACTGCGCGACCGAAAGCGGAGGGAACGCTCGACTAGTTTCTACCAGAGCGTCCTCCTCTCGAGACACGGGCGTCCTCTTCCTGTGTCCATGGCTTAAGTTGCTGGTAGCGTCGCCTTTGCTGCGGTGCAACACGGTCGCGGACTTGTCCAGCACGTGTCGCCACCGCTTCGGGTTGAACGCAACGCAGCCGTCGATCGCCTCCACCAGCCGCACAAACTCATCTCCACGGACGTCCGACGCCCGTCTCTCGCTCGGCTGGCGGCGTGCGAGCGGCTCCTCCCGCCGCGGCTCCATTGCGCACACTAACGGCAACTTCAACCGAATCGGTATTTCTTCAAGCAACTTTATCCGAAGCGAGCTATCCGCAACTTAACCCAGCCTTACCGCAACGTAAGCACCACAGCCTCTCTTTTCATCAACGCCACTCACCGACCGCCAGAACGCCATGCTGTGCTCGCGCCTGCTTTCCGCCGTGACCAAGAGCGCGCTGGCGCCGGCCTCGCTCTTCCCCTCCTTCGCCGGTGCGTGTCCGCCGTCTTTTCCGCCTTCTTCCGTCTCGCTGACTTTTGTCCTGTTGTAGCTCGTCAGCCGGTTGCGGCCGTGCGCAATGCGCCTGTCAACTTGTTCGCGGCGGAGGAGACGCCCGCGGTCATGGAGCTGCTGAACCGGAACGCTCGGCGCCCCAAGAAGGTGCGGAATGTGATGCTCTGGGCGATTTTGGAGTGCTGTGTCGATCCATGCTCACGTGCATTTGGTACTTTGGGGCAGGCGAACCACGGCAAGCGCCCGTGCTCGCACCACCGCCGCCGCCAGAAACGGCTCGGCGCCAAGAAGGCATAGATGTGGAGCCATTAGACGCTGCGTCCAAGCTAGACACCTCCCCCTTGAGCAGTTAATAGGATGCGCGGGCGTGAGCCACGTCGCTCAGCGTCCTGTCAGGTTCTGGTGGCGCTTGCAAACGCAGACACTCGACGTTGACACATCTACATTTAGTATGGTTTGCCCTATCCTATGCTACACTCGACATTTTGGGGCCACAATGCTCGATCCAAGCTGGCCGGGATGTCTGTCGATCATGCCTGCGGCATGGGCTCGTCGCCTTGAGCTCGACTCTGCTGCTCCTGCTGGCGTTCACTCTGCATTTGGCGGTACTGCTGTGTGACTGCTGCGCGTCGGCGGTCGTCCATGAGCTGCTGCTGCAGCTGCAGCTTGCGGACGTGCTCGCGCAGGTCGTGGCAGCGTGGCACCTTGCACTCATACTGGCGACACTGGCGAGCGTGCAGCTGCAGCAGTGCCCACACACGCCGACAAATCGTGCATCCACCGTAAGCACGCTGCTTGCACTGGGCTCCATGGCGCATCAGCTCCTTCATCTTCTCGCAGTTCGACGACCCACAGTTGCCGTCAGCACACGAGCTCGAGTGGACAAGCAACTGCATGTGCAAACGAACGTTTTTGGCACGTTGTTCGCGAAGTCGTCGCTGCTCTGCCGTCAGTGCACCAGTACCGGGTGCTCCAGGACCAGTAGAGCCGCCTGGGCCAGTTCCTGCAGTTCCGACGCCGCTCGTAGGCACCATTTCCAGCGGGTGCTCGTGCTTCTCCTTTGCGTAGCAAGCGTCGCACACGTCGAAGTCCGGGCAGGTGTGGCAATGCCAGCGATTGCCCGTCACAATATCGCGCGTGCACGCGTTGCACTCGTACACGTAGGCGTTTGGGTTCGGATTGCCCAAGTGATACAAAGCCATCATGGACGAGTGTTTGGCGCGCCGCAGCTCGTCGAACTGGTAATGATTACCCTGACACAGACTCAAAAACGCCTGTCGTGTGTCAAAGAACTCGCTATCGTTGACCTCGTCCGGATCAGTACATCGCTCGGGAAGCGCCACCGTTTCCTTGGTGAGAACATTCAATCGCGTCTGCAGTCTGTGGTGGGCGGCCGACGAACCTGCGGCCGACACGACCTTCAGCTTCTGATAGCATCCATCGCACAGCGCAGTTTGCACCACCTTTGGATTAAGTCCATGCTCCGTTTTCACGTTAGGGTCAAGCCACAATGTTCCCTGCACCACTGACGTGTTGCACACACGACAGCATGGCACCAACTTCACCACCAAAAAATCGTCCTTCATGGGCTCAATTACCTCGCCCAGCTTGTGCATTAGTGGGTCTGTCAGCTTCCAGTCCGGAGTGTCTAGCGATTTGACAGTAAGCGTACGATTCGATCCCGCAGTGTCCTCGTGCCCATCGACCTCGTCATCATCCTCATCGCCAGACCCCTCTCCGCCAGGCGCAGTCTTTCGGCGCTTTGGCTTCTTCGACTTAGATTTCTTGTTTGCCGCCTTCTTTGTGTCCGAGTTCTTTCGCTTATGCGACTTCGAGCCACGCTTGTTAACAATCTTTTTGGGTTTTTCGGCGTCCAACTTCTCGATCAAGTCTTCTACCAGGCCGACCCAATAGTCGCCCTCACAGTAAGGCAGCGCACAAGGGGTGTTGTGGTCCCGCCAGTAGTCATCATACATGTTCGTAATTTGCCACACCACGCCTTCCTCCTCGGCCTTGACGAGCATATCCACGTACCAAGCACGTAGACGATCTGACTTCGGGGTCTTCTGCGCTTCGGGGTGGCAGTACAAGATATAGTCGTCACCCTTCAGAGGCGGGCATGCCCATAAATGCGCCGTGTGGAAGCCTCGCTGCTTTACGAAGTCAAAATATGCGATCAGCAACTCGTGGTATACCTTTGTGCGAAGGTGGGCCGGCTTGAAGTAGTTCACTGAGTCCAAATATGAGATGTACACACGACGCGAGTTGCAATCCGCTTCTTGCTCGTCGAACTCGTGGACGTACATCCCGAACAGCAAAACAGACACGCCGTCCAGCTCTTGGAACATACAAATGCACTTGGACTTAAAACGGTGCTCAGACGTGTACTTGTGAGAGTCTTTGTACCGCTGAAACATTTTATCACGAACCATCAGTTGTTTCTCAATGTTCGACACCAGTCGCACTGTAAGCCCTTCAGCCGTCTCCACATCATTCACATCGCGCTGCGTCCATTTTGCCTCGTCTTCGCGCTCAGCTTTCAATGACTGGTTGATACGGCGCTCCAAAAAATCTGAAAGCTTCGTGCGCGGCAAGTCTTTCGCACTAAAAGCGTGCCGCCCGATCTTATACTTTTCCGGTTCGCTCTTCCGATGCTCCAGCAGGCATTCTGGACACAAAAACTCACTGCCTGGCGAAGTCGTGATAGAATGAACCGTTCCTTTTGGTCCCGACGATGCAGAACTCTTGACAACAGTTGTAGTAGTGACCGTGGTGGTGGAGTTGGAACCAGACGAAGAAGCTGACGCATCACCGCTATCTGTTGATTGGCCGCTCTCAGTCTTGACGAGCTGCGGCTTTTTCTCGCTATCAATCTTGCCATTGAAAAGAGCGCAGATCTGGTGAACCCAGCGTTCGCACTTATCACACTGCACCCAAGGCTCTTCGTGCACTTCATCGTTCTTTTTGCGCGCGAGCTCACTCTTGCGGTACTGGCGTCCTTCGTTGTGCTTGATAGTATCAGGCAAACTACCATGGCACTGGTGGCAACAGTGATACTTGTTGTCTGCTGAAGTGTAGTAGTAACAGTTCCGCCGGATACGGCTGTTGCACTCACCATTGCAATACAGTACAGCTGGCTCGAATACCATGCGCTCGATGCCGCATAACCGGCACGAGCTCTCTTTTGCACGAGCAGCCTTTTCATCGACGTCAATTTCAGCTGCCAGTTTGCGCATTTCCCCGTTGAAATCAGAGAGCATGTCCTTTGCGAGACTGAAGACATCCTGGTCCTCACTGTTGTACTGCATGGCGTTCTGGAATGTAGTGCGCACGTCGTGAGCGAACTCTTCCATGTGCTTATAGATGCCGAGCTCCAGTTTCTTTTTTACTGTTCCCAGATCCATCGGCTTGCGAATAATCTTGAAGTAATTGGGAATATTCAGTGCAACTGGATCCACAGGCGTATTAAACACCCATCCGAATTTGTGCTCCATCATGCCCTTCAAGAGCGCTTCGAGTTTTTTCTTCAAATTCGACGGAGAAACCGTGGCGTTGTAATATTTCACCAACGAGTCGACGTGAGAAGCAAGGTCCTCATTGCTTAATTCGCTCAGCACAGACATCGGCACTTCTGAGGAAGCAGGCGGTGCTGGTGGTGTCGCAACCGCAGAGCTAGAGTTCGCATCGCTCGCCATCATCGCTGTGGATGTAGCTACTGCACCTGCTGGCAGCTGCAAGTTCGTGCTGGCATCCATTCGTCGATGTTCAACCATCATTGCATTCAGCTTCGAGTTATTCATCGTCAGCGGATTTATTGCCACTTCATCCTTCTTTACAGAAGCCTGGGTAAGAGCCGATCCAGCAGAAGACAATGACTGCAGCGATGCACCACGCACCTCCTCCTTTACTGTGACACCACCCGATGCTGTTGATGACAAATTGCTCTTCATATTTCCTTGCATCTGGCCATGGGCTGTACCTTGACTCTGAGAATAGTTCACTGAAGGGCCATTCATCGGAGCTGAACCAGCCAACGTATTCAACGGTGCAGCAACTGAAACAGGGGTTGCAGTAGATTCTTGAAGATCCATAGGCATTTCCAGTGGCTTTCCTGCGACCGCAAGACTACTATCAACCTGGGAAGGGACATCCATATCTTCTTCACCCAGCAGATCATCAGGCGACGGTTTCATTTGCATCGATGAAACAGTTGGTCCCTGTTGTAATTGGCGAGGATTCTGCTGTTGCATTTGAGCCGGCATCGGTATTGGCTGCATCGCGTTCGTTGTGTTGCTCATGCCTGGACGTGACTGTGCACCCCCATTCTGGGTTGGCATAGCGCCGCTGGCATTACGCTCGTCAATTACATGCTTCACGATATTCCGCTGGCTTCGGCACTGCTTAAACTTTACATCAAGTTGTTTGAGCATCACCCGCTTTTCTTGCACTTGAGCCTCGTATTGCGTCTTTGCCATCGGGTCTTGCGTCGAGTTTGACAGATGCAATAGCTGTCGACACTCGTTCATAATAGCATTCATGCGTGCACGAATTTCTTCCACCCACTTTTCTAGCTTAAGACAATGCGCCGTCAGTTGCTCCAAAGATCGACTGCTCAGCTTCTGCTTAATGAGCTGAAGCTGTCGCTGATCATCCGGGACAAGGTTTGTAGGAGCTCCAGGATTTTCCGTTTTCATAGGGACCTGCTGGCCCATCACACCATTTCCACCGACAGTAGTACCATTAGCCTGCACTGTCGACATTGGAACAGAGCGATTGTCTACGTTCGACATCGCCATTCCCATAGCGTTCACATTTGCGCCAACTGGGCCTGCATTGTGCTGCTGCTGCTGCTGAAATCCGATGGCTACGCCACTGCCATTATTCTGTTGTAAGTGAGCAGGCATAGGTAGAGGCATGGGCGATTGAGACTGTTGCGGCTGCTGTAACTGCTGCTGTTGCTGCTGCATTTCTTGCTGCTTCTTCATCGCAATCATTTGCCGCCGACGTTGACTCGCTGCAATAATTTGCTGCAAAGCACGATCTGCATCCAGCATGAGCGCACCATTCTTTTCCTTCACCTCCACGGGATACCGAACCACTTGACACACAAGACACTTGGCATTTGTGCATTGCTGAAAATGCGACAGCACGTACTTCGACGAAATACAATGACTGTAAGAGCACGCATTTGTCTGCCGGCAAGCTCCCATGTGAGCCCAGAGCCGCTTCATTTCACCGCAGCTTGGAGTAGTCGTGCACGTGCCCTCTGGTGACTTACACCACATGGCATGTCGCAGCAATAAAAGTCGCTGCTGCTGACGCTGCAGTACTTCCTTGGACCCAGCGGTCTTCACGTCTTCACGAACCATGAGCCGCAACTTGTTGTGGTACTCCGTTGTCTGGTTCTTGTCCAGGGCTGACGTCACTTGCTGGGCTTTGGCTTTAAACTGCCAAATGATCTGGGCCGATTTGGTTCGTGCAGCAGCGGCAGAAGCAGGAGAGCTTGCTGATATTGACCCAGCACTAGGTGTTGTTCCCATTCCCGACGCAGTCCCACTACCATTGGGGCTACTTCCGGGGGTTGCTTGAACCCCATTCTGTTCAGCAAGGGGCGAGATCCCTGTTCCACCACTCACGGATGAACGATTCGAGTCGATCATTGATGACGACGTCTGCATGCGTGCTGCTTCTGTTTTAACTGGAGTGCTCACCTGGGACGGCGGGTCTTGTAGCTCTGGTGGCATTTGAATAGCCTGAGCAGCAAGATTGTTTACGTCCGCGCTTGTTCCGTTGGCAGTGGGTCCTACTGCGTTGGCACCAGGGAACGGAATTGGCGTTCCAGTAGGTACAGCTGATACTGGTCGAGTGTTCGCAGGGGAAGCCTGGTTTGGTGCGCCAGACTGCCGCATTGTATTACCTCCGACGCTGCGCTGGTGGGTCTGTGCACTACGCACAATGCTGCGCAATCGTGACTGCAGTGTGCTTGTGTTTGCATACTCTTCACGCGAGGCAGCGATACGGTAGCACTCATCTTCCAGTCGGTGGGCCATTTCAGGAAGCTTCTGAAGCCAATTGGCCGGTGCATTTGACCTCTGGTTCTGAAGTACCCGCATAATGTGATTCAGCATCTCCTTGCGCAGCGCCTGGTCAGCCGAAGATTGCCATGTCGGCCGTGTTGCACTTGAAATGGGTCCTGCACCTTGACTTGACGCCTGAGGCTGCGACCGCGCAGCATTCACGTTAGGATTTACGCTCGAGTTGCCGCCACTCAGTTGTCTCTGCGCAGACATTTGAGGCGGAGCTTGGCCTGCTGCGAGCATCTGTTGCTGCTTCTGCTGTGCTGCTTGTTGCTGCGGTTGTGTTTGCTGATTGCTGTTGTTTTTCTGCGCCTGTTGCAGTGCCAGTCGCTGGCGCTCGAGCAGCGCTTTCTGCTGTTGTTGTTGTTGCTGCTGCTGCTGCTGCTGACGCTGCAAGTTTAACTGGCGCTGCTGTTGCATCATCTGCATGTAGTGCTGCTGCTGCTGCTGCATTTGCTGCTGAGGCATGTAATAGGACCCCTGCGGGTTCATCATGTTCATGTGTTGCATGTTGTTGAACATCATCTGGTTCGCGTCGTTCATGCCGAAGCCGTTGTTGCCGTTCATATCCATCCCCATGTTGTTCATCCCCATGCCCATATTCATATTCATGCCCATGTTCATGTCGAGACCCATTCCATTACCATTGTTGCCCATCCCACTGCTGGTCGTAGTGGTGTTCATAAAATTCATGACGTCCAGGCCTCCCGACGAAGAAACCGACGTGCCACTGCTCGTCAGCGACTCTGCAGCCAGCGACGCCGGGAACGGGATCGCATCCGCCGTGGACGTCACCGGCGCGGACGCCGCCGTCATCATCGAGCCCGAAGTATCCACCAAGCTGCTGCTGCTCGCCGCTGTCGTGGGCGAGTTCAGCTCGTCTGGAAAGTCGATTAGCCCCGCAGTCGACGAGGTCGAATTACCTCCTACCATCATGGACGAGTCCGTCATGAGGTTCATGCCGCTGCTAAAGTCCAGACCGCCGGTCAGATCCATCCCGCCGCTGCTGACGTTGCCGCCCAAGTTGAACTGGTTCATGAAGCGGTTGTCGCCGTTTATGTTCATACCAAAGTCCCCCACGAACGCGTGTGAGGAGTCCATAATACCCTGGAAAAAGTCCGGCCACAGTGTAAATATTAGTGTCTCCTTGTGGGGGGCAGTACTCAGCGAATACGCACGCGATTCGCGTCGAAGAGGCGCGTACACCGTAGCGCAGATTCGTACCTGTTTAACGGCGCCAGTAGACGAGCTCTTATAACCCTGGGAGCTCTCCTAGTCGCTGTCACTGAGCCTTGAGGCGGCGCACTGAAACGAGCGGCGCGCGGGCTGTAGGGGCGCTCTGGAGACGCGGGCGCCGCGAAACGAGAGAGAAGAGAGTCGCTGAGCAGATGGGCGCGCGGGAACTCGGAGGAGGGGGCGCGCGGGCGGGTGTCGGGGCCGAGCGTACGAGCCTTCCTCGCTCTGCGCTGGAGCTTTTCTTTTTCTCACTGTGTAGACAGCGAGAGGGTTTCAGACAGGGGGTCATGCGATGTAATTGTTGATTCTCGTGGGGAAGTCGAGCGAATTTATTTTCTTACATAAACGAAATGAGTGAAAGTATTTACGAGTATGGGTGGTTAAAATGAGCAGAAACTTCACATAGCATAGACGGGGCAAAAAGTGTCCGGACCAAAATGGTCTTTTGGCATGTTTGATCGATCGCTCGCTGTAATAGTAAATTTGCTGGTCGGTCTTGAAAAAAAACGATTGACTTTAACGAGCTGGTCGCTGCACCCAAGCAGCACTGGCGAACAGCGGTGTGTATGTGTCTGCCGACCGCTTATAGTAGACCACGTCATCGCGGTGCTGCTGCGATCACCGGATGACCATGTTTACCAGCGTCCATCCACTGCAGCGTAGATGAACAACGAGGTCAGCGAGGGCTTTAGGAAACCGAAGCGGTCTTCGATGATCCTCGACGATCGCACAACTTTGACGGCGCTGGTGGGTGCGATAGGTGGTGGGCGTACCATACCGCCGCTCTAAGGTGGCGCGCCCGACTTAATCAGGTACATGTGATAGCTGTGTTTGGCTTGCAGTCGCTTGAACGTTTAAGGCGCAGAAATCAGCCGAGTGGGTGCTGTACACGTTACTAATCGGCGAGGCCGAGGCTATTTTAATACATGTACGTAGCTGCTACGTAGCTACGGTAGCACGCTTGAAGGCGACCCGCCGGATCCGTTGTGCTGTCGTTTTCATGTTGATGCCGGTGGACTGACTCGTTGCATTTTGTAACATTTTTCATGTCGGTGGACTGACTCATTTAGGGGCACATTTAGCGATCTTTTGCCGTCTGCGGTACTGAGGCACTCACTGCTACCTGATATTATAGCCGCGCGAGACTAGCGCAGGTGTAATTTGGGCTACGCGAACACGTAAATCCTCGCTACTTTATAGTCGCGCCGCGCGGAGACGTTGATTTGTCTACCATCGTATGTAGTGTGCGCCAACGCGGGGCCGCGGCATTGCAAACGATGGTCCGGATCGTAGAGTCGTCGAAGCGTTTGCTGTTGACGTTTTGCCGTGCATTTCTTCAGTACAGTATGCTCGCACGGCAGTCACGCCTTGCACCTTTTTGATGGTCGTGCGCCGGACGGACACCAGAGCCTGCTGCCACGTTGGTCGCTAAAAAAAAAAGTTGGTCTCCGAAAATGTTGTTTATTATTATTTTATAATACCATGTTGATTTCAGTGAGGCCCACTATCTCGCCCCATCCCCATTCGGACCCAATTATTTTGTTTTATTTCTGAAATGCCCAGCCTCGCCCATTTTGCAACCGCTGAGTGCCCATAAACGGCAACAATCGACTCATTTCTCAAACAGTAACATGAAAACGTGCTTAGCACGATATCCTATTATTCGTTCGTCCATCAGTCACCCAAGAGCTGCATTATTTCCCAATGAGCTATCTCTACCAAGTGTGGCTTATTTCAGCTGAGCAGAGCGGGCACCAGAGTTGTTTGAAGCAGTGCCTTTGGTACTCTTAAGCCAGCAGGTGCCGCCATTGTAGTTCGTCCACGTATACGCGTGGCACGCGTTGGTGGCCTGGCAAATCGAGCAGCAGTCCTCGGCGTTGCTGCTCTTGGCGCTGCCAACGTCACTGCCGGCGTAATCCACGTTCTCCTCAATAGCAGAGCAAGTCGCGCCTTGTGACGGCTTCTGTATAGCCCACGCACTGCCAGCGCCGCCCGCAGCAATGTAGCTGGAAGCCTGACCAGCAGCCTCGCGTCCGATGTACATGATGAATCCGTACGGGTTGACCGTGCCGTCGCGCATCGCGCTGGCGTCCGCGACGAAAATGTTGCTCGTGCCTAGCACGCGCAGCTTGTTATCGGCGCAACGCTGGGATCCCGCCGACGAATCACTCGACGCGTAGCAGCTCCCGCCAAAGTGGTGCGCAATGAGGTTGGGGTTGGCAGCCACCCACTTGGCCACACTGTCGGCATCCGATCCGGAGCCCGATAGGAACGTGGCGCCTTGGGCGACCATAGCACTCACCACATGCGACGCGTATTGCTGCATCGCGACTAAGTCACTGTTTGTACCAAAGTACGCGTTTCCTTCCTTGAATGCGTGCCAGGCACCGTTGCTGTCAAAGCCAGAGGCGGCGCGGGCTTCAGGGTTGTTCACGTACAGCGACGTCGTTAGCGCGTCGTCGCGCTTGGCGAACTCGCCAAAACCATGAGTGAGAACCGTGGTCTGGAACTCGTACTGCCGGCCCTGCACTTCGAAGTTCTCGTAGCCGATGAGGACGGGGCCAGAGCTGCTCCATGGTCCAGAAGCGTTCTTGTTCATGTACTGGTCAATGGCCCATGATGGGTGGTCGCCGAACCGGAATGTTTTCATGTTCGGGTGCGAGAAGGAAGGAAAGACGACGTTCGTGTCGAACAAATTGCGACCAACGTAAGGGTTCGTGATCGAGTCGCCCTGCGAGACACCAGGGAAGTTGGTGTTCCCCTTGAGCATGTTGAGCTGGTCAGCGGGGCCAATGCCGCTCTGGATGAGCACCTTCGGCGTGCCCAGCGCACCGGCACCCATTATGACAGTACCACGCGATGAAAGCTGAGCCTTGTTACCACCGTACATGACACCCGTCGCCTTGCCAGCCGAATGCAGGACATAGTCGACCTTGGTGTCGGTCACGAGATGCACGTTGCTGCGCTTACTCATCGGTCCCCAGAACGCGTTGGCGGGGGAGTCACGCCGTCCGTTCTTGAAGGTGAAAGGGGCGTGACCGAAAGTCTTGTGTTTGTTGTTGCGCGCAGCAGCATCATTAATCGTTTTCTCCGAATACCCTTGGGCCAGGAATGCCTTAGCCACAACGTTGTAGCCCTCCTGGGTGTACCACACGCCATCCGTGGAGGGCTTGTCCGTGGCGCCGTGAATCTGCTCATTTTCATCCATTTTGGCGACCATGGATTCAGCTGAGAATGGCCACTGCATATTCATCACGTAGTCGTTCGGGGGACGGAAGTAGAGTGCGGCGTTGATCGACGAGCAGCCACCGACAAGCTTTCCGAGCCACATGTACGCATCAGAGACCCAATCGACGCGGAATTGCGAGTAGTTTGGGTTGTAGATTGTGCCTTCGTACTCGCCAGGGATGTCGAACGTCGCGAGGCCATGGCCCTTGGCGTAGTCCGGGCTCACAGTTCCACCGCTCGCAGCGAGAGATTTGGGGCCGGCTTCGATGATCAGCACGGAAACACTCGGGTCACGAGAGAGGTACTCGGCTGCTACAAGTCCACCGGGTCCGCTGCCAACGACAATAGCATCGTACGTCGACTGGGCATCAATCTCGAAACTGGAAACGGCAAGAGCGAGCAGCGCGCAGGCCCACAGGTAAGCCTTTCCACCGAGCATGACTCACAACGGATAAGAGTGGGGAGGCGTTGTACGCGACGAAGGGCGTGTGGTCTTGCTTTCCGGTGGAAAAAGGAGTAATGAATTCATCACGCATTCTCGTGACGACGGTGAGCCGCTCAGGGTTATTGTATCGTACCGGCTTTCATGTGACTACAAGGTGTGCCGGCAACTTGCGGGCTGTAAGCTTTACAATTTGTCGCAATTGGAACGGCTGGCACAAGCGCCCATCCGGAAGATATGCGACTCCACGCTTCAAGTGCCGAAGAGAAAATGCATAGGTTATGCTAACTATGGCACTTCAGAAGAAGTACAGTAGAACGCTTGGAGAGTTGGTTATTAATAGCATCTAAGGTAAAATGCCAGTCCTGACACGGTTTCAAAGCTGCTCCGAAATCGCCCCACGATATACCGCTAAACGCAAAATTATTCGTACGTAGTGGTATATACAAAGAAGATGAATAGACCTATCCAGGGATATTTTTTGTGGGTTGAGGACATCCAAAATGTAAAAGTTACGATAGGCGAAAATCAGTGGAGTATTTCAGAGTGATTTTAGCTGGACCAATTAGTGGCACGGTCTAAATTACCTACTCATACGCGCCTGCCATCAGCCGCTCTGTCGTCACGAGCCTCCCTGCGACGTCCACAGTGGAGCGCTTTCGTTTTTTACTGGCTACAGGAACAGGAGGAAGTAGTAGAACCTCTTTACGCACCTCTTCAATGACCGCCTCTCGGTGCGTCAGCCACTCCGCTGTACCCATCGTTCCCTTGACGCCGCCACTCCCATACAAGTCCAAGCGCCCTTTCAGCGCTACTAATGACAATGGCCAGATGCCACACTCCCGAAAGCCATTGACAGAGCTCGCTGGCTTGTCTACGAGGGCTCTGCGGTACGCCGTACAGGCGATCTCAATTGCCTTGGACTTGCTGAGCACGGGATCGTTGACAGCGCACAGCCGCTCAAGCATAAGCTCTTGTACGCAGTCCTTGTAAGGTTTGAGCAGTGCAACAGCCAAGGGTTGGAAGAGGTGGGTCGCATTAGCCGGCAATGTCACCAGCATGATTCCGAACTCGACACAAGTCTCAGCCGCCTCTACAAGTTGATATCCCATTAAAAACGATAGGGTTAAAATATCAGTTTAAGGAGGAATTGATGTAGCCATTTGCTTACCTGGGCCGATGTGCATGGAGCTGTTGTCCACGATCAACACCACCGGCTTCATCAGTTTGGTAACCTGTTCCCCAAAAAACTGCAGCCACTACACGAAGATCTTCTTGTTGCTAAAGCCTTTGGGGGCCCCCGTGATTGCCGGGTTCTTGATGTTGAGGGCAGCAATGTCTTCCCGGAAGAGTCGCTTCCCTGGTACAATTAGCAGAGGGGGGGGGTGACTGTACCAGAAGCACTAACCGCTCCTACAACCGTCATGTGGAAGCTGGACTTGGTCTCCTTGCGCCATACATTGGTAGAGCCACGCACAGCTACCACCTTGCGCCGAGCCGTCTTCGGCATGAACGAGGTTTCGTCCATGTTGAACACGCGGCTGGTGTCGATCTTCGTCTCGACGAACAGCTTGGCCAACGTGTAGAATAGCATGCTCACCCCCTTCCACCTGCGGCGTTGCGCACCCGCGCGATGCTTTGAGCTAGTCGATTTGACAGGGCGGGATGGCGCTCGAGGAATCGCCTGTACCATCCGCCGGTCAGCACCTTGGTTGGCGTGGTACGCGTCGGCTTTGGCCGCGCTGTAGCAAGGTCGAGCATTACACTAGCTTTCGCTATGATCTCCTTGCGGCCAACCGGCACACCGCA
>JAHWLE010000357.1:0-25455 GCA_024679135.1 Phytophthora foliorum | reverse complement strand
GCGTATCGGTTGTTAACCAGCGAAATTTATCCTACGAAATAGGATAAAATGGGTTTTGATATGACGTACACAACGTGTTTGGACAAAAAGTGACTTGGACTTTGTATGTGGAGGTACAGAATGGTCAGTTGCGTATCATGACTTGGGCTTTGTATGTGGAGGTACAGAATGGTCAGTTACGTATCATTTCTTATGACATAAAAGAGCTGTATCTAAATATAGCAGTCGTCGCTGAACCCCATACTCAACTCAAGATCAACTCGCATTTTATCTTGTCATATATACGGATAAAATGGTGTGGTACAAATCCGTGCCACCCTGGGAAGGATCAAGATAAACCTTTGTGTTTACTCCTATTTCACAAAACCGTTGCGAAGAGAATGCAACGAACTTTTTGTCCTTTTGTAATCCTATGGTTGGGCTAAGCGGCAACTACGCCCCTCAATAAGAAAAAACAAAAAAACGGCTTCGAACTTCGTGCTGCGCTGAATCCAGCTAACCTGTGATTTTGACATTCAGCGTTATTGTGGAGCCCATATCAACCATTCGTGCTGCCCGACCACTGTGACACAGCATAACTAGCTTCAGCTCGCTGCGCTTCTTCCAGAACTGTGACCGGATGCTCATATCCAGTAATGGCTACCAGATTCATTACCTTTCTGTCGGAACACGGCACAAAAATCGCATCCTCTGCCTTCCGAAATGCCACCCGTAGTTCATCGAGCTAGCGCGTCCCTTCAGTTGGTGTGGCTGTCGACATCACGGTTTGTCGACATCAGCGCCGATTAAACATTGCTCTCTTCGCAAGCCCACCGTTCGTGTACACGCTCGTGCGACCATCGAAATGACCCCGCTTTATTGCGCGAACGACCCACTGGTTTTTTTCATTGATGTATATAAAAAAGACGCTTTGCGACCAATCAAGCGTTTGGTCGCTATAGCCGGGCGCCTCCATCATGCTGCGACCAAACATGCTGCTTGGTCGCCGCCAAAACTGAAGCAGGTGATCATGCCGCGACCACAGGCTCTCAGCGCGGCGCTATCTCCACTCCGACCGAATGACGCGGCTGCCGTCACACGTCGTGCAGGGCAGAGCCGGCAACGCCCTCCTTCCTCGCGCATGTTGATGTCTGCGCTCGTCCGGGTGGCAGGCAGCCCCGTCGAACTCATTTCCGATTTGGCAGCGACTGCAACAAGCTCCTGCAGCTTCAACATCCCAGCACACACTCTCGCACACTAGTAGCCACTTCAACGCGAGGCCATGAGAGTGGAACTCAAGATCGCGTACGAAGGTGGCGAGGCCGAGCGCGCCGCGCGCCATTTCGTCGACAACTCGGCCTCGGCCGTAGTCTACAAGCGCGCGGAGGACGCGTGTACCGCCGTCCAAGACGAGGAAGTGGACTTCGCCGTGCTACCCATCGAGACGTCCACTCTCGGCAGCATCCACGCCAACTACGATCTGTTACTCAAGCACGGGCTGCACGTCGTGGGCGAGTACGACCTGCAGGAGACCACCCCAGTTGAGGACGTGAAACCCACGTCCTATACGCGGTTCCTGCTGCTGTCCAAGAAGGAGGACCTAGCGCTGGACGAGAAGACGGCCGGCGTGAACTTCAAAACGTCGCTGGTCTTTGGCTTCAAAGACAGCTCGGCCAAGGGCATGCTGAACCGCGCGCTCACGGTCTTCTCGCAGCGCGATCTGGACCTGACCAAGATCGAGAGCCGGCCATGGGACGGCCAGGCGCCGCAGCAACACGGTGAGAAGGCTGTCGACACTCGTCGGTACAAGTACCTCTTTTACGTAGACGTGCAGGGCCACCTCATGGACGCGAATATGGCTGCAGCGATGCGGCGGCTGAGCGAGATCTGCGCCTTCGTGCGCATCCTGGGCTCGTACGCGACGTCGCAGAGCGAAGAGGCCCTGACATCGGCGGAGCTGTCGCGCAAGACCGGCCGCGTCGAGACCGGCACCAACATCACCATGGCCGACAAGTACCCACTGAACCCCATGTTCCAGAAGGTGGCGGTCGCCAAGACCGTGCTGATCCACGGCCAGACCAAGCAGATGGAGGCCGAAGGCAAGCAGGTGTGGTCGTTGTGCGTGGGCGAACCCGATTACAACCCACACGAGCGTGTGCTGGCCGCGGGGGCCAAGGCCATGATCGAGGGCAACATCAAATACGCGCACATGAAGGGTCTCGTGGAACTGCGCGGCCTCATCTCGACGTACCTGGAGAAGGCCAAGGGGCTCAAGTACGACCCGGCCACGGAGGTGCTGGTGTCGAACGGTGCGCAGCAGTCGGTGTACCAGGCGCTGTACACGGTGTGCCGCCCCGGCCAGAAGGTGATCATCCCGACGCCCTACTGGCTCAACTACCCGGAAATCGTCAAGCTCGTGTACGCGGAACCCATTCCGCTGCGCACGACACTCGAGGAGAACTATCTGATCAACCCGGAGGAGCTGGAGAAGACGCTGACGGCGCACCCGGACGCCAAGGCCATCATCCTGTGCAACCCGAGCAACCCGTCCGGCACGCTGCACAGCCCCAAGCACCTGGAGAGGATTGCCGCCGTGCTACGCAAGCCGCAGTTCCGCCACGTCGTGGTCGTCTCGGACGAAATCTACGAGCAGCTGCTATACCAGGACGAGGGCGTGCCGGAGCGCAAGCACGTCAGCTTTGCCACGCTGCCGGGCATGTACGAGCGCACGCTGCTGGTGAACGGGTTCTCCAAGGCGCACGCCATGACCGGTCTGCGTGTGGGCTACCTTGCCGCACCCAAGTACTACATCGACCCGTGCACGTTGCTGCAGGCTCAGTTGACGTCGTGCCCGAACACTGTGGGTCAGGTGGCTGCTGTAGAGGCACTCAAGTACGAGCTGGAGTGCATGGAGAAGGGTGAGCGCCGCATCACGGAGGTGATGAAGAACCTGGACACGAAGCGCCGCTACATCGTCAAGCGGCTCACCGCCATGCCCAACGTGCGCTTCGCGTACCCGACGTCGGCGTTCTACGTGTTCCTGGACCTGTCGAGCTACTTCAAGGGCAAGAAGGCGTTCACCGCTGACAAGAGCGTGGCACTCACGAGCGTAGACGACTTCTGCGCGCACCTGCTGCAGGATTCGCACATTGCCGTGGTGCCTGGCTCGGAGTTCGGCGACGAGTTCGGCATGCGCATTTCGTACGCAAGCTCGATAGAGGCGATCGCGCATGCGATGGATGGCATGGAGAATCTGCTGAAATCTCTGATCTTCGAGTAATTGTAAGTAGTTTAGTGCAGAGGATATCTGCCATAGCAAGGATGCCCAACATTGGTCAATATAATGTATTTTGCCGAGTCGAAGCAATGGTCTATGAACGTTCTGTTTTCTTGGTGCGATGTAGGTCCTGTGGACACCTTTTGAAACTTGAACCTAGGTGTCGATTTGGACGCTGGGGGACGCTCAAGCTGCACATTTGCGCTTATCATTTCAGCATGCTATTCATCATCAATTTGATGGAACTGCGCCGCTGCAATAGTAGGGAATTGCAGCATCCAAGTATGTTGTGGTGAGAAGCCATCCCATTATTGAGAATAGTGTTTCTACAGTACAGTGTACATTTCCAAGCGCAAAAGGTGGAATTTTCGAAGTTATGTTTGAGTGAAGCTGTTTTTAATTAACGGTCTCCATAGGATATCTACTGCTTGAGGAAAAAGCCGTACATCATGTATACACTTCTGTAGTGCTTTTCCATGGCTGGGCCGGACTTCTTTATCAATCCAGCGATCTGCTCCGATGTTTTACCAGCATTTTTCCAATGGGTGAATACGGTCTTCATGTGGTCAAAATTGCCGGTGAGCAATCCATCAAGGGTTTGCTTATCGAGCCAGCCACCACGTTTCTTGTTTGCAAGCAAGTCATCAACCTTCGTAGGATCAAGCACTTTTTCGAGTTTCTTGGTATTGAAGAAATCGTCTATTTTCTTCAGGTTGTCGAACTTGACCACTTTCTCCAAGACGTTGATGCCATAGCTTCTCAGAAGCCGTTGGCTATTGGTATCGACTCCAGCGCCTTTTACTGATGAGTGATCGTCGACAGCGTTTACCCCCGAGAACTTTGATTGCATTTCATCTGTAGCCGTCAAATCACAGCTTGCGAAGAAGCCACTGGCAAGAAATAGCTTGCTGCAGCAACCTGCTACTGGCCGTAAGGCAGTCGACGATGTAGTGGCATGGGATGACTCTGAAGTGGGTGCGACTACGGCTAAACTCGCAATAGATGACTCAATCTCGGAGGATGAGGTACGGCGTGCATTAAAGGCCTGCAAACATGGGAAAGCAGCTGGCCTTGACAGACTCGGGAACGGGTGGTATCGTGAGTATGAGGATTCTCTGGTTCCGACACTAACAGTGCTGTACAACTTATGGTACGACGAAGGAATATTCCCCAGCTCGTTCCTCGAAGCGATTCATGGCGGGTTGCCACCGCAAAATTGGAAGTGAGACTCCGGATGGCGAGCCAAAAGATCATGACGGTCGATCACCGCAGCTTGGTGGCAGGGGCGGTGATCATTCCTAACTTGATGTACATAGCTCGTCATGCGTGGCCGAGGACCGAGGTGGTGAACGAGTTGGACGCTCGGATCAGGAATTTCGTTTGGCACGGACATTTCACTACCGAGATCAAGGGAGTTAAAGCATGGCTCGACGCCGATTTGGCGGCGCTTCCAAGAACGGTTGGAGGGGGGGGGGCTCGCACTACCACATCTCCGGGCCGAACTCTATGTGTTAGCGGCGACTACGGTTGGTCAGTGGACGCCTGCCGAAAATACATTAGTCGACCGCTTTACATGCAGCCGATAAGGCGGGGTTTAAGAAGATATATGTTGACTTATCGCTCAAAAGTTACGCCGCAAATACCATACAACTACTCTTTACGTCCGATTGATATTGCCCTGAATCAAGAACTATCAATAGGAGCTCGCTGCGACTTAGGAATGTACCCGTCACTTTGCCCCGGACACCGCTGCCGTCGCTCGGCGATGCGCACATCACATTTTTTCTCACTTCGGGATTCGCGCGTGTCGGACACAAGTGATGGCGGCAGAAGACTCGGACGCCGTGCTGCTGCTGATGGAGGCCTTCCTGAGCCACGACGAGGCGCTGAGGGAGGTCCGCCGGGACGTCTACAACTTGCTGGTGGAAGACGCGTGGAAGATCGCGATACGTAGTCGCCACTACCTGACGACGCAGTGCCTAGACACACCGTGCGACGCGGCCTGGATGATGTTGTATAGGTTTGGCAAGGACATCAACTTTCTCAACGCGATGAGTGACCATGTACGCTCGTACGGCCTGTGGCAGGGCGTATCGATGTTGCTAACGTAATCTAACTAATGCATGTATGCAGGCCGGCGTTCCAGCAGCTACTGCGTCGATTCAGACGCTACTACTACATTCCGCCTCAAGACTCGCGGGGTCGTCCGCCCAAGCTACGCTACCACCATCAGATACTGGGTCTGGTGCTATGCTTCTACGTCGGGTCGATGGAGCAGAGCACTCTCTGCATGGTGTTCGGCGTTCCCCCCAGCACGCTGTCGAGGATTCTACGCCAAGCAGAGGAAGCATTGTCGCGTGCGCTGGAGGGCTATGCACCAGCGAGGATTTCGTGTCCGTCCCCTGCTCGCCAGGCTAGCTTGGCCAAGTTGGTTCAGGCCCGTGAGCCACTGTTCGAGCATACTTTCGGCTTCATTGACGGGAAAAACTTAAGGGTATGTACTGCAACGCTTCCTATCACTGCACTTTACGAATATACAATTTCGAGTTGCTAATGATGACGTACGTGTTGTAGGTCCAGCAGCCATCTAACGCCGACTTGCAGAACGCTATGTACAACGGCTGGCTGCATACAGTCTTCATAACGGGCACGATCTGTTTTGCAGCCGATGGCTGCATCGTGTGATGCAGACACAGTTGCCCTGGGTCGTGGAACGACTCAGATACGTCCCTCGGTTTCCGGAACAAGTTGCTCAACCCCGCGTACGGCCCCGACACGCGAATCAACGTCGTGTCCGATTCCGCGTTCCCATGTTCGGCGGCCGTGGCAGGCCGTATCCTAACGCCGCTCAAGGACGGCGATCTAGAGCGAATCCTGCTATCGCTCCGGAGCTCGGCGCGTACACTGCATAACGCCATCACGTCTGTGCGTCAAGCGGCGTAGTGGGGCATGGGGAGCGTGCAGAAGGTCTACAGTCGCCTCAACCTGCCTTTGCCGTACGACCCTGAGCTGCGTGGACGCAGAATTAACAACTTGTTTCGCATGGCGAACTACCGTGTGCGCACGGTAGGGATCTCGCAGATTCGCACTACCTTCTCGGGCGAGGTGGAAGTGCCATCACCAAGCCAGTAACAGCACACTTTGCCAACGCTAGCGTTTTCTTTGTAATACACGTACGGCAAGTAGTTCGTCTTATCTTCTAGTTGTTGTCGACGAGGGACGAGGCGTACGCAAAGACCGTAGAGGAAAAGATTATCATGAACAGTTAAAGCTTTTGGAGGCGTGTTGATAGGTATAAAGATGCTAAAACTACTACATCATGCAAGGAGGACTCGTCCCGACTGCTGACCTTCCTCCTCCTCCTCTTAGGCCTTCTTCGTGAGGGCACCGATCAACATCACCAGCTCCTGCGTGCGAGCTCGTGCTTCTTCGCGAACGCGGCGCATGCGATCATCCATTTCGAGTTTCTCGCTACGGCGACGTTCTTCAGCCTCTGACTTCTCTGCAAGACGGCGGGCCACTTGAGCCGCAATTTCATCGCGGCGACGCTGGTGTTCCTCCTCACGACGAGCTTCGGCTTCGTGCTCGTTTTCTTCGCGTAGGAGCAGGATGGCCTCGAGGATGCCCCCCCCCCCCCTGTTTGTTGTTAGCGGTACTTTCGAGGCCGTCCAATTTGGATTTGAGCGCAGCGGTGGTCTTCTGGGCGCGCACGCGTTTGGCCTTAGCAAAGCTGGCCTCTTGCACATCCTTGACGTCTTCCCTAGCTCTTTTAGCGCCTGTCAAGTCACGAAAGGCGACCAAATCAGTTCCGCCGAGGCGGTTCGAGTAGTTGAGGAGCTTCGGGTACTTGGAGGCCTCGATCTCGTCACGGTTTTTGACAGCAGCACAAACGGCATACGGTGACTGCGCTGGTGGCGACGCGGCACGAGCTGCTGCTTTGGCTGGGGCCTTGCGCGGCTGCGGTAACCCCAGCGAACCCACTCGGCGAGAGCTCGGCGCCGGTCGTGCAGTTAGCGCAGCCATGGACCCCGAAAAGTCCTCCACGTCCTTCGCGGTCACAGGCGATGTGAGCAGCTCTTGGAACCCGCCTCGGTGCGAAGAGCAGCTGGAAGCCGTCGTATCCCCCTCAGTAAATTCTTCAGTGCAAGTCGATTCGCGGCTGGCCTTCTCTTCGGTAGCAACGTGCAGACGCTCGCCATCTGCGTCGTCGAAGAAGGATTCGTCGGGATCGACTTCAAAACAGAAGTCGGGTTCAACGTCGCGTTGGTCGTCGTCGGCCTCGTCGTCCAACTCAATCACGTTTGCCTTGTCGTCGATGGACAACTTCAACTCCTTGGCTTTATGGATTTGCGGCGGCATGTTCGCCGTGCCTGTAGGCTTCCGGGTGCTGTGCAGCACTTTGAACTTGCGCCGCAAGCTCTCGAAGTCTCTCTCAGGAGCACCTCGAGTTCTGGCGGCGTTGTAAGAGCTCGCCAAGCGTTCCCACTCGTCCTTGCCGAGCGGGAGAGCTGTCTCTACAATGATCAAGAGGCAGTCGATGTCGGAGGTAGTGTAGTTCATAGTTCCAGCGTTCTTGCCCATCTACAGACACGGCCAAGAGATCAGCATCAGCCATACAGCTCTAAGACGAGTACAAGTCTGAAGAAGGTCGGCGTACCGCGTGGTCGGGTTGGAGGCGAAGTGGAGAGTGCGCGCTGCGACGGGAGAGGAGCTTGCTGCGAAGCAAAAAGCAAATTGAGAGACCCTCGCCGCCATGCCGCGCCGCCAAACGTACCGAGAGAGAAGTCTTCAGAGCCACAAGTTCGCCGTCGATCTTGAAAGGATGCTGCTGGGGTGCAGCTTCAACGTGTTTCGCGCGAAAATTGCGCGCGAAAAGGGCTTGTAGTCGAGCACTTCGATGTCTCGATCTGGCGCGCGTAGCTCGATACCGCGCTTCGATTCGTCAGACTCACGCTGGATTCTGCAAAAGGCCACCTCGCCCACCACCTACCGATCATAGTTAACCTTAAAGAAGTCATTCATATGAGCACGAACCTTGCCTACACAAGCATGCTACGCAAACACCGACCCTCCTGTCCTCTGGCACGCCGAAGGGGATTCTCAGGGGTCCTCCTCGCTTTGAATGTCTCGGTGGCAGCACGTATCGAGGCGGCACCGGCAGACGAACCACAGGTCGTTGACGTAGTCGACGGTGACCTCCTCGCCAGGTTGAATGGTCTGCGTTGTTGCCACGACCACGGTGGTCCGTCGGCCGTTGGCAACCTCGACGAACTTGGCCACTGGTTTGCACGAGTGGTTAACAAACCTCATCAGGCCTCCCATCTTCTCGGCGTTGATCGCGACTTGCACAGGCCTGCTCGGTCGCTCCGGGCGCTGCTTCAGAACCAGTTGATACCCAGTACTGCGAGGTCGCTGCGAACGAGAAGCACTTACGTGCTCCATCTCGCCGAGGTATTGCCCCAGCACCTCACCGGCGTCGATGTTCTCCGCAGCAACCACGCCCAGCGATTTTGTGCGCACGTTCTTCCCCAAAAACAACTTCGACGACTCCACAAGCCTGTTGCCGCACAACCCGTCGTACGGGCAACAATTCACATTGCAGTACAAGTGCACGAGGGAGGGCCCTGTTTCCAGCGACGGCCGTACGTGTCACGCGCAACGGCCGTGTTGAGCTTGGGCACCGTGGCGACGATGTCGTCGCAGATTTCTTGGTCCGACATGACGAGCATTTCTCGGCCATTGGGGGTGGTCACCACGAGACCGACCGGGGCCAGTCCAGATTAGTCACTCGTGCCGTGTCTGGAATTCATGCCAACGTGTCGGTTGTGCCAATAGAGACTCGAAAGCGAAGTCAAAGACGTAGTCGCGCTCTTCGGTATCGGCGACGACGCACTGCTCCAGACTACTGTAGCGGTCCTTCATGACGCGCAGACTCTGGCTCAGATAGTTCTCCACGTCCTGTGCTACCTTTTGAGTCCTCGTAGCTCTTGTGCGACGTTTGTTCTTACTGCACGACTTGGCCGCTGAGCTCACAAACTCGTACGCTGGGGTAGCGGCTACAGGGTTTACAAGTTGACCGAGGAAGTCAAGAGCGTGTGAGTGTTGGCTCGGGTCGTCCGAGTACAGTTGCTCCGTGAGTTCCTCCACCGAACTTGATTCCGAGGCGGTGTCGCCGTCCACATCCACCGCGTCGAGATGGTACTTGTCATCATTGTATGAAAGTGCATCGTCCACTGCTACAACCGCAGGACCCAAAGTCTCCAGCAAGTCTTCATCGTCGAATACACACGAGTCGACGCGATGCACGCACTGCAGACAGCAACGATTGCGACGGAGCTGTCCCACTCGAGCCTCGACTTCATAAAGCTGCGAACAATCCCCACACACCATGTGACCGCACAAGTGGCAGAAGAAGTCGCGACGGAAGGGAGCAGATCGAGCAAGCTTTCTCCAACGACGGATCGTCGTAGCCTGTCGGGAAGTAGATGAACGTCTGGAAACCAAATCGGCGACAACGCACCACACGCTCAAACTGATGCAGTGACTTGGTGAGCACATTGAGCACGTGCTTGGCCTCCGAGTTCATGACACTTTCTCGTCGGCGCGCGAGCTCTGAAGCATTTGGTGCCATCATACTGGACATTGAGCTCATGGACGACGACGTCAGGTCTGGACTAGACTTTGTAGTGTCCCCAAATTGTGTTGGCGGTGTGGGTGATGCATATCCGTGCGCGAAGATACGAGTGACGTGGGTGTTGTTGCTACCCGCGAAGCTCTGGTTGCTGTGGGTGCTTTGGATGTGGAACCCCACGCTCAGATGGTCAAGCTCATTGCGAAGAGCAGTGCGGTCCGACCTCGGGATCAATTGGTCGGGGGTTCCTTTGGCAACGTCTTCATAATGTGCACCGCTCGGTCCTCGCCTGGGTATTGCTGCGTGAACGTGGAGAAGCAGAGCTTCTGCGTCCGCTTGTTGGTTCCTCCCAGATCCATCGGCATCCTCGGACGCAACGTCGCGACGTTGACTCCGATCAAAGCTTGTTCCGGAGCTTCCTCCTCCATATCAAACTGCGAGGCCACCGTGGATTGGCGTCGCAGATCCGATGATAGCAGGCGTCACTGGCTGAACAGCACGTCGCCCTTCTTAAACTTCTTGCCGGCCAAAGCTTTCATGGTGGACTCGTATACATTCGACTCGTGGGTAATAAACACATTGAGCACCTCATTGAGGTGACAGCGAAGTTCCGCCTTGGCCACCACCGCGTACGCGATGTCGCGGTCTTCGTCCACTGCTTCCTCTCCGGATGCAGTGGAGAGCTCAAACAGGTCGACCCCCTGCCGACAGTAGGGAGAAATTCAACCAGTACCGGTGCCGGAGTTGGTCCGGGACTACCGTCGCTGGACGGGAGGTGTCGATGTCCATGACCAACGCCAGATTCAGCGCTATAGTGTGCAGTTGAGTTACTAGACAAGGAAGAATTACAAGACGTTGTTCTTGGGGCTACTCGACATGGCTCTGGGGAACGCGTTTATAGTATTTCGCCACCACAAATAACCGCCCGCACAGAAAGAAACCTTCGGCGAAGCATTACGCATTCTTCGAAAGTCTGATGGTGCAGCTGCTCTCAGTTGACTCTAATGTGACTTACAATGCTATCGAGGTGCGTTATGTCGTAGCGTCAACGTAAACAATAAGGGTTCTAACGTAATGTGTATTGTGGTGTACACGCAAAGTGCAACGACAGCTGGTGACAGGACAGCACCTTCTCCTGCACCCCATCGTAAAGCACACCGAAGCGAATCGTCGGCACCACCATATATTATGAAGATCAGTATCTAACGAATAACTAGATCTATAGAGGATACGCTTCCATACCTGTTCAACACCGTCCAACCAAATAGTGACTGGTGTTAAAACGACCTTACCTTGTCGCGTACAAAATGTGGCCCAGCTCGGAAATCACCATGGAGACAGCGGACGTGGTCGCAAGGGTGCGTCTGCTACCGCAACATGTAGACGAGAATTTGGAGCTGAGCACCCAGGCGTTTGGTGCATACGTGGATTACGTGGAAGACGAGATAGTGGAATCGGAGTCTCCCGTGATGGACTCCTTCTACCTATAAGGTGTAAATCGAGTACTCGCGATCATGACGAATTTTACGCAGGCTGAGTTTGGCTCGCTTTGGGCAGTTGTGGAGGGGGATTTGTAGGGCGTGTGGAATCTGGGACGTGGCTGAAAGAGCAAGACGACGGCGAAGGACGCCGTGTTCATTGCCCTGATGATCTTGAAGCACTTCGTCACTTAAGGCAAACACGCCGTCGACTTTGGTCTCAAGGCTAACACGTTGGAGAAATTGAACTACGGTCAAACCTGTTTACATGAGCCATGGTTGGTGACCCAACGCAGCTCTGGCTCATATAAAATGTCCTCAGTTAAAATTACTATGTGGTACACACGAAGAAATCGTGCATAGTTCGCTGACGCTTAGCCTTCATTGCAGTCTCCCGAACCAAAACGGTGACTGCCACTAGAGATTTTCTTTCACTGTCTGTTTCCTCGCCATATTGCAAAAGAAAAACAGATAACTCAAGGCAGTGCCTCAAAGCGACAGCCGGCGTAACTACTGGCTCGCTCTCCGCCTCCTCCTCCAACTCCTCGCTCACCACTTCTTCGTCCGCAATGATATCGGGCTAATGCACATCTTCATCGTCGTCTACTGCAACATAGTCACTGTCACTAATAGCACCCTCCTAACCCCGCATCATTGCTGTCAGCTCCTCCATTTCGTTACCACCCACAGCTTCAGCGTAATCGATGCACACACGGGCTCTTCCCAGCATAGCGCCACTCAAAATTCGAGTTTTGATCCAACAATTTGTAATTGTCGTTGGCGTTACGTCCGCCTACGCATCAATGCTGAACTGCACAGCTTCAAGTACGTTAAGTTTGCGAGTGATGCAAGCCTCCACAGCATCCAGGCACCACCGTACAAAAAGCTTCCTGTACCGAGCCTTGAATGACCTTATAATTCCTAAAAGAAATGAACAAAATAATGTTGGAATAGGATAACCACGCTATATCAGAGAAATGCATATCTGCATCAAGGGGCTGAACGGCAGACGTCATGTTAGGTGGAAGGAAGTGAACTGTCACGTGTGACAGGTCTCGCAATATCTTGTGACTCGACGCGTTGTTGACGAGGAGGAGGACCTTGCGGTTGCGAGCTCCCATTTTGAGATTAAACTGCTGTAGCCAATCGTCAAAAATGACGGACGTCATCCAGGCATTTTTACTGGACTTGTAGATAATAGGCATACCTTTTACGGCTACACCTTTTTTAAGCATCGCGGATTTTTAGCAGTTCCGATGACAACAGGATCGAGCTTGTCCGACCCAGTGGTATTGCAGCAAAAGGCTAACGTCAAACGCTGATTCTCCTCTTTTTTTCCTTTGCGAGGGGCTGTTGTTAGCGTGCGGTTACGTGCGAGGCGGTAAAACCGCGCTGTTTCGTCGAAATTGAACACGTCTTGAGGAGCAAACCTTGCCACCACTTCCTGCAGCAGAAGCCGGGTATCGCGCACGGCATCGGTGTCAACAGAACCCCCTTCCCCACTTAGAGTGTGCGAACGAATACCGTTGCGTGTCTTAAAGCTTTGGAGCCAGCCATTGCTCAACCGAAGTTGCTTGTCGTCAATCTTGAGCTTCTTCGCCAGCTCTCGCGCCTTCATCACAAGAATGTCGTCCGCCATCGTTGTTTTTGCTTCGTTTCGAAAGATAGATTCCCTCAGTTCGCGCTCAAACTGGGGGAATTTTACACGACGATGCTTGGTCGCTGACATGTTGACATAGTTGAAGTAGGATGAGGGGAGGCCACGCAATCGAGTAAGCGTGGACCGACTGACTCGAGCCTTGAACTTCGAGTAAATCCACTCGGTCAGCATGGCGTTGCTAAGGGCAGGGCTTTGCTTCAGCTTGAGATGCTCTTGGAGCTTCTGTTCGATTGTCAGACACGTGCGTGAACTCATGGATTTGGTGTCGGGGGAGTTGGGGGGGGGGAGGGCGCTGCGTTTCTCGTGGCTGGGTTTCGGATAGTGAGCGGACCAGATGCGGAGCTTCGTGACTCAAATAAAAAGGTTAGGTCACAATGCGTTGCCAGACAGTGTGGCTCATATAACATGTGTGCATATAAACAGCAAGAATACGAAAATCAAGTCAAAAAAATGGTTCCACTAGATTTTGGATCTTATAAACGGCGGGGCTAGAATAGGGAGGATCATGTAAACAGGTGTGACTGTGGCTTGCAATTTTGCCACCGATTTACGATTTATTTCTGACTCCGATATAATTAAATATCAGATATGTTAGTCCGGCGTCTGAGGGCAAATCGCATGTACCCATAGTGAAATCAAGTAGTTTGCGCAGTCAATATCTGTCACCTGGTATTCACCTTGTGAATTTTACAACCAGCAACTGCATCGTGCTTTGCGTGGTATATGGCCAAACGTGTTGCAATCGTAAGCGGCAGCGTCCTCAAAGTGTGTAACTCGTGAGCAGCACCGAGTTCAAGTTTTCTTCCAGGTCAAGCTTCGTCGTATTACTTCGTTAATCTTTGGTAACTTGGAGACTATGCTACAAACAGAAAGAAACCCTGCTCCTCGTCGCACCTCGTCGCTCCTTGCATTCTCTGTATCGCCTTGTCCCAAATACTTCAGCAGACATTTCCAACGGCGGCTTGCAGTTCACAACGACAGTAAAGCTCAAATCTTTCCAACACGCCGTCCTCCGAAGATTAATTCTTCGGAACCTTCATCCCGTCTTGTCGGCCGGCACGCCGTCCTAAAAAGTATTGCCTACGCTTGCTCTCACGTGGAGTAAGGGCTGTGGTAGGTACCATACCCATAAGAGTCTTCATCTTGGCAAATCTTGGAAGTGTCAAAGATTTCGTCAGAGCATCAGCAGGATTATCAACTCCAGACACCGTGTACAACTCGACTTGTCTTTTTTTCACTTGATCTCTCACATAATGGTAGCGCAGCTCGATATGGCGTGTGCGTCTGCTGTAAGTTGGATTAGCAGCAAGAGCAATCACCGACTGGCTGTCAATTCCGAGGTTGGATGCAACCAGTATGTTTTCAGGTAGCACCTCCATCAATACGTCAGCAAGTCCACGTCCTTTCATGCACGCCTCACAAGCAGCTACGTACTCCGCTTCGGCTGTCGACTGTGCAACCACCGACTGTCTACGAGCTGACCATGACACGGGACCACCCGCAACTTTCAGTACAAATCCAGATATACTTTTTCTTGTTTCGGGGCAATTCGCCCAGTCGGCATCGCAAAATCATTCAATAGAGATAGCCCCAGTCATGTTGTCGGCCTTCTTCTGGTCAAAACATATTCCATGGTATTTAGTAGCCGCAAGAAATCGTAGAACCCGCTTTACCGCTCCGCAGTGTTTGCCAGTAGGCTTCGACGCGAATCGGCTAAGTTGGTCAACAGCGTAAGCCAGGTCTGGTCACGTCGTAGTAGCGAGGTACATTAAACCCCCAACGACAGCTCGGTAGTCAAACGAAACGTCAGTGTTATCACCTCTTTCGCCGCTTGGAGCTTCAACGACGTCTCCATTGATGCACGGCAGCCTTGAGCATCCGAAAACCCGAATCTATCCAGTATCCGCTGTGAATACTTGGCCTGATGAAGTTTGATTCCCTCTTCTTTAATTTCAACTTGAACTCCTAGGAAATCGTGCAAGACACCAGGATCTTTGATTCCAAAGGCCTTGTCGAGTTTCTGGAACATCGACACCTTGAATTGTTCCACGTTCGACGCCAAGATGATGTCATCTACGTATAGCAACAGCATTGCTCTCACACCGTCCTTGCAGTATTCGTACAAGCATGGATGGGTCGTGCATTGAGTGAACCCTTCGTTTCTCAACCACGCAGAGCATGATCCTCTGCCTATTCACTTGCTTCACTTGCTTCTGAGTCACAATGCTCTTTGAATACCGTGACCGGTCCGTCTGGATGGTGTCTGTCAAATACCTTCATCGATGCAACAGCTCCAGAGCTAACTTGACCGACGTATAGAAGCGGTCCATAATGACTAAACGCCAAGGTGACGTCGTCGGCGGAGGGCAGAGCGCATTCATATTCCTAAGAACGGCAGCTTCACTGGTGTTGTTGTTCTTGAGAACAGGTGTCTGTAAGTGAGTCTTGGCTCCGCCATAGATTTCAATCCTGTCAGATAACAGTTCGAGTTATGTTGGTTTATGTTGAATAATAGCGCAGCAGATGTAGTGCTTCGGTGGCGCATGGTATCCACGGGCGAAGGCCCGCTAAAGCACATTCAACACCGGCCGAATATTCTATGCTCGATCTACGATTGCGCTTGGTGAGTTATTATTCGAGAAATGGAGGCAACCTATGATGTGAAAAAAATGGTACTTGGTCATAAATAGATAGAAGCAGTTGGTAAGTAGCACGCCGACTTGCTTGGTCGACCAATGCGCAGCATTACCTTTGCGGATAGGCATCAACATCCGCGCAATTAGCAGGCCCACGACGCGAAGCACCTCCCACGGCTCAATTTCTGGCACACACGCGAGTCGACGTTGGATGTCGCCCAAATCTTCAATTTCCACACCGGCACGACGTTGCCGCGACCGAAAAGTCTCCGCCCTTAGTGAAATCGACTGCTCATGACAACGATTGGATTTCTTTGCAATCTGAGTCCGGAGTCTTGGTGGCATAAAGTAGAAGAGGAGAGCTAACGGGTCGTTGCCCACCACCATAACACTGTCGCTCGGTCTGTAAGCTCCATCGAATAAATCTGAGTAAGTGGGGTCTAACCCGCAATTTGCAGGATCATGTACAATAATACAACACAATTAGCTTATGTTGATCCTTATGCGGAATGTCAACCACGCAGGTACTCAGCTATGTTGGATATGGACAACATAACGTACCATTTTCCCAGTCGTTCGACCGCATCATTGAGATCACATTCTTGTATTGTGCGACTGAGTTGCAAACTGACTCCAATAAGTCATCTCCTCCGCCTTCCGAGTCTTCGTCCGTGAGCTCTCCAATGTCCCATTCCTCCTCTCAGTCCCTGCCACAACGATCGTCATCATCACCTTCGTCTTCGTGCTCCTCCTCCACGGACAGGTCTTCGTCAGAATTCAGGTACGCACACTTCTTGGCCCACGCATACATCAAATTCGTATCACCGTCAAGGACACACGGCAGCGGTGTAAGCAGAATCTTTATAGCAACACTATCTCCATCCGAATCACTCAGGTCATCTTCACTCACGCCTTGCAAGATTGCTCGACGTCGCTTTGTGGATTTCTAACGGGAGTAACCCCTTTGGTCGTTGTATCTCCTCCAATAACTACAGCAGTCATCATATCCGCCATATTCTCCTCTATTGTCGCTATCTTGTACTCAGCTGTCACCTCCTGGCTACCCTCTGTCTCATTGGCTTCCGCTGTGACCCGCACAGTATCCTTGGCATCCACCGTCTCCTTTGCCTGCGTCTCCTGGATGTCCATGCCCCCCCTCCTCAACTGCCCCGCGCTGCTTTCCTTTTCCTCCGCCCGTCGAAGACGACGCTCGTGGCTTTCACTCAGCCACGCCTGTCGACATTGCTGCTGTTCTCGGTCTGACAGCTTGTGCCGCGGTGTTTTTTTCGTCCCAGCAACCGTCTTGCTCTCACCCCGCCGTTTTCGAGAATGAAGAGTTTGGCCACTTGTTCGTGGTGGGTGACACTACACTCTTTGTCACGTGCAATCGAACCCCACTTGGCGGAAACCTAAGCCTGTGCATTTGGCGGTTTTCCACTCATACCATTGTCTTGCTTTCGTTATATAGAGGTATGGACAATACCTTCATACAAATGTCAAGTATAAAATTGGGTTATGTTGGAGGTCTAACATACAAGAGACGCTGCGGAAAAAGTGGAGTAGGCTATACACCACTTAAGTTGTACGGTACAACTTCAGATGGCCTGTCAACCCGAGAATAGCGTAACCTCTTCAACCCGATAAGCTGTATAGGATGTGTTAGCAAATCCTATGGAAAGGACAAAGTCGTGCCTCCGGCCCGAGGAAGCTCTGAAATTTGTGCAAGAGCGTAGGCTGGGTCATATGAAAATCAAAGTCATTACTTTTCTGGGATAGCGAGCATTCGTAGGTGCAGGGGTGTTGACCTGATGCGCCGCCAATGCACGCTACTCCGGACAGATGACGTCATACCGCACACAGTGTTGACACTTGCGTATTGTGAATTCCGGCCAAATTTGCCGAATCGAGTTGATTTAGCGAACAACCCCCATACAGATCCTAGTCATTTACGAGATCGCGCGAGGCCTCTCCCTAAGTACGGTTCGTATTTAAACGGATTTGACAGTGTAATCAAGCCTTGCGCGGTTGCCTGCGTTGTTGATTCGAAGAACCGCGTAGGGAAATTCTGAGTAGAACTCACAATACGAGTCGCACGCAGCGATGACGCTTGCGTACGTGCCGCACGAAGTGACGTCACATGCGCACGGACGCAGGCAGTGCTGACACGTGCATGCGGATCACATGCAGCGATGACACGTGCACGCGGACTCACGCAATGATGTCTTGAAGAATGGGTGGCTGGGATTCAACTGAAGAAGAACGGCGACACGTGGCTAGAGATGATTGGTCAATATTCTAGTCGATAGGTCAAGCGCACAAGGGAAGCACAGAGAAGACAGAGCGGAGACTTTGTAGGTTAGTGATGAAGAAGCAGGGCGAAACCACTAATTCATAAAGCTCCCTTCGGCATTTACCTTCCAGCACACAAGTCCATATCAACAAGTGTGGGCCCAACAATCAGTAATGTCGTGGACGAAGACACACCGGTACGGATTTCTTCAAAAAATAAATAAACATTGAGTGATAACGCTCTTCGATACGCTTGGAAACAACTACGACGGCGGTTAAATTCCTAGTAACTGCACAACTTCGGTCGGCCACGCACACGACTTAGCAACAGCTGCTACAACACGGAAATTGAACAACCCGCTGTTAGCCACTGCACGATTTCAAGATCTCCATAGTCAGCCCCACTAGCGGATGCCGTATTACTGCATCCTGCGAACCATTTGTCATAGAATACCGAAATGGTCATTAGCAGCAGCTGCATCCATGACAAGCTTCGTACTTCCTCCGTATCGTTTTAATAGGGACATACGCTTTCATCAACCTATATGAGCGGCTATAACGCTGCAGTAGATGTATAGCAAAAACACGAGTGTCAATTTCCTCAGGATTATATCCTTTCCTCTCTACCTTCCCCTCGTATTTGCTGGGGACACCTCCAAAGGGCTTCTCCGGTGAGGCAGACGCGTTAAAGTTCCTCCAAAATGTCTTGACGCTGTGGCGATGAACGTCGAAAGTTTCAGCAGTAACTTTGATGTCATTGCGGGTCACAGAGCCTCCAATACCTCCCTTCAGCGTGGGAAAAGGATTACATCGTCCCTTGTGTCGGTGTCGTTCCGGGTGGGTGAAAACGAGAAATGCCTGTCCAGAGGCAATTTTCAAGAGAGGATCGCTCTCCATCAGTTTGAAGAACAGCGCAAACTTGACATAGCGGTAATGCAGAGATCCCCGACGTTTGATTGGTGCAAAGTTCAGTGGGGTTCGATTGTTGTTGGCGGGGATTCGGGCATTTTTGTCCTTATATCCCTATTAAAACGATACGGAGGAAGTTCAACCTTCGCGCCGATTTTCATGAAGCCACAATACGACGTCTCAGTGTCCATCCTCGGCTGCCGAATCTCGCACATTCGGCAAACATTTCTTCCACGCGTTGCAGAAAAATCGGCCTCGGCAAGTTCGTGCCACCGTTTTGTCGGTTCTGCTGCTCAATCCGTTGTCTTTTTCGGCACTCTCTATCATTACTTGTAGTGCCAGCGTCGTGTTTCTTTCACTTATCATCGGTAACACGTTGCATCCAGAATTCGCGAGCCATACTAAGCCAGTAGTGTTGCACCCGTCCAAAATATAAATGCACACAATTCCCAACAACTGACATAGACAAAGCTCTCACTACATCGCGCCCTGTCCTCATGCGTCTCTCACGTTTAACAATCATCAGTTCCACGATCTGACGGCCTCAATTATCAAGTATGAATCTATCCCTGTCCACCCCGCTAATGCAAAATTCAGACTGACAAAATCCAAATTTTAAGTTCAAGTCGCACGAAGGTAGCTATTTTGTGTAATCCACACTACCTGCCGACAGGGTCAACATTGAGCGAAAAAATCTCCTTTATCGGGTATAAAAAATCGCCGACTCCACTGTACACTCGTCTAACTTCACATTTGTAACAACATCTGTTATTAATGACATTAGACAAGAAATCATGTTGGTCAGGATTTGCCCTAATCGATTAATCGGACCAGGGAATCGGATCGCTTCAAAACTCTGAAGTAAATTTCAGAGAATAATCACCAAACCTAACGTGTATATATACAATAACCGCGCTCACTTCCGGCATCATGGTCCACCTTTAATTTTCAGAAGTTTATATTTCGATTAGGACTTTAAGATTTCAGATGACTACAGACGCATCTCCGATGCACGGATGATTTCCTCGTCGACGCGGACGTCTTCACGGTAGCTGTACTTGTCCCCAGCGTTATATTTGTGACCAGCAACCGCAGAAAAGCAATACCCGTGTGGCGGTAGCAGTTCTGGATGGTCTTCTTTCCTGTAAGCTCCGTCCATATGTCGTCGCTCCACTGCATTGCCTCAAGCTGGTTCACCTGATAAGTCTCCTTGCCGATTGGTTCCTCCTGCTTCAGCTTATCGTATACCCACTTGAATTGCCTTCTTCGATACGAACGCTTAAAGTCGGCGATAATGCCGGCATCCATCGGCTGCAGAAACGCAGTCGTGTTGGCGACAGCGGCTGTAGGCGCACATTGGTAAGCACGAGGTCACCCAGTTTGTGCGAGAATGCATTATCCAAAAGTAATAGTACGTGGTGTCCTACCGCGCGCATGTCCCAGTCGAAATTCAGAAGCCATTTGCGAAATATACTACCGGTCATCCACGCTTTCTCATCGGAGCGGTGCTCGAAGCCGCGCTGCTCAGGCGTGAGCTTGCTAAAGCAGCGTGGCTTCTTTGCCTTGACAATATAGAGTATAGGCAACGTATGGGAGCCTTCTGCGTTGGCAGTGAGCGCCAGTGTGTCCTCGTCTTCTGCATTTTGATGCCGCGCACGTACTTGGTGCAGATAGAGCGCGCGGATGCCGTCGCAAAACAGACCCCGTTTCATCCATATTATATATGTCACGGGGCTCATACTGATGCGTCACTTCCTGGATCTGCTGGAGGCCTCGCCTCACCGCATCCGGGTCTGCAGACCCCGCTTCACCATGACGCTGCCGAAAGCGTAGACTGTGGCGGTGCATGAAGCCCGTCATCCATCCGTCAGAGAATGATAGGTCCCACGCTTTGCAGAGCTCGGCTTGCAACTCGTGAGCTCTCATCTCAATCAAAGCGCGCGATAGACAGATATTCTTCTGCTTTTGCTCATGCACCCACTTCTACAGCTTCTTCTCCAGACGCAAGGAGACCACCTTGAGCGGCTTGCGGCGTTTGTCATCCTCGTATGCCTCGGTCGAGAAGAGAGCAGCCTTGTGCAGGATGCCGCAGATAGTTGTCCGGCCAGGCTTGCGAAGAAGGGAGAAGGCCGCCTTTGCCCACGCAACTATCTGCTCGTGAGTCATGCTGGGACACTCGGTGGACTTGGCAACGATTCTTCGCTTCTGTCCGATGGTCATCCAGCTCCCCATTCTGTGCGTGTGCGCGCGGTGTCTGCGTGTAAGGATCTTGGCTGTTTGCGAAATGCTGAACCTGCAGGGGGGTCTGCCCCATTTCCCGCCTTCTGGTACTTTACCTCTGCTAGACGATAAATTCAAATTCATCAGATTTGCTAGGGTACGGGAAGGGGGTGATGCCGGAGGTGAGCGCGTTTATTGTACAGCCCAGGAAACAGTATATACTTGATTTTTGTATTCTCAAAGTTTTTTCAGCCTGCCACTATCACAGGGCATACAAAGATCAAGTCACCTAGCAGTGCTGTTTCAGTGTGCTGTGCCAAAAAAAGGTGAGGTAAGGGATCATTGTTTATGTCCAAATTTTCAGAAAATTATTTGCCGCAGTTCGGACACACGAACGACACATAATGTAACATGTCTTGCAGGAAGTATTTGAGTGGTCACTAAGCCTTCCCCCATTTTCGGTTCAGTTTGGAAATCTCCGAGTTAGAGAACAATGATTACTACTCGAGAAAAGCATCACGCTGAGAGTATAGTACTTCCTGGGTGAAGACCGGTGCTTGCGCACTACGCATCTGGTACGTGGGGAATGGTGGGGTTTTATTTGGAAGATGTAACTGACTTATGACTTTTTACTATCACTTCCATTTCATTCGACGACAGCTGCCCACGAGTTGAGCTCTGTGTGTGCTGCGAAAGGTAAATGCATAATTCATAGCAATGCAAAAGGTTTGACTCGTCTAACTTGCATTGCTGTGTCACTGCTTGGCGTTTAGCTCCTACTTTGTCTGACAGTGAGGCAACAGGATTGATGACCCCGGTTGGACAAGGTGAAGATACCAACGTAGATCACCTGTTGTCCACTACCCCCGAAACGGCTGGCTCGACAACTCCCTCGCCGTCAACGAGGGCATCCGTGAATTCTACCAATAGTGCGTCTACTGCAAACACGAAAAGGTTGATTGCCACGTTAACGAAATGTACATCATGTAATGCAGGTGGCAGTGGCTTAGACAACGATTTATCTACTGATGACGGTGAAGCGGGCGAATTTGAGTTGGTTCCTCGTGTTGTTAGGGTGCATCTCTCAAGACCCACCGCTGCTACTTCAGGAACATATCTCTTTGGCTGGTTAGGCGAATATGACAATGCTGATGAAACTACAATGCGCGACAGTGATGACGGCTATCTGAACCAGGAGTCGGAAGGTACGCACGAACATATCCTGGATATACAACGTACAAATACTTACACTGTATATAATTAATTGTATTTGCTATGTTACAGTTAGCAGCATCATGTCGAGCGATTTCAACATTGATCTCAACAAGATTGAAGACGGGGAAGTCCCCGAAGACTTCGGTGGTCTTGACTCAGGCGACGAACCCGAGAAGGATGGTATCGTCGATAGACGGAGATGATGACGTCGGTGATGAGCTTGACGATGTGGAAGTAGATGAACAAGATAATCCTAATTCATTTGAATCGATTGAAAAGCGGCACTTTGCTGAGACGGCTCTGGGGTCGCTCAGAAGCACAGACAAGGAATTGGCTGGCGACGTTGTCGGCAAGGATCTGAACAAGCTTCGACTACAGAGTACGGCTGAATGGACGGAGTCGGAGCATCCCAACGTGTACGAGTACCTTTCAAACGCCGTGTCAAGCCGTCGACGAGGAAAATAGATACCCTGACATGAGGTAGGGGCCTTTTGGACTTTCACCAGATGCAATACAGTTTGACGATCCAAGCTGTTTTCTTCTACTTCATGCATGTTGCAATTTCGCAGCACATTGATGTGTGCAGCAACAACTACAATCTCGAGCACCTTGAGGCACGTGTGGAAGCATACGTTGAATGCAGAAAGATCAAACTGCGTCGTCGGCTCGACGACTATTCGGACGCGTGGTGACGTACGCATGGCCCTGGAGGGAGGTGAGTGTGGTTGACGTCTGATGTAAATACAGGCTATACTGATGTGTTTATGGGTACTACTGCAGATACCCACCGTGTCGCTTTGCAGCTTTTTTGACGACTTTATTACATGTACTATTACTAGTATACATGTAGGCACAAAATATAGCAAGCAGTGATCATAAAAGTGTGCTAAAAGCGATATAAATCTATCTGTATTTAGGTTTACCCGAATTGAACTCTATAGTTTCCCCTTGATTGAAAGCATGTCATGTGCTGCTGGTGTTATATATGGCTATTACAAATGCCCCTGATCGTGCAGTCGATTGTATTTTCGATTGGTGTGGGTTTGATGATGCCTGAACTCCTATGGATAGCGAAACTTTCCTATTTTATTTTTATTTATACTGGGAATACCAAAGGACAGCCCACAGCGGATTAATTCCACGGTACTGTTTGAACGTAACCTGGGTCAACATTCGGTCAACATTTCCAAATGAGGTCGCTTTGCGTCAGATTTGAAGGCCGTAGCGGCGGAAGATGACCGGGCATTAACGTTAGTCGGCCAACCTCAAGCGGCATGCGTCTGATCCGTTTGTTGGAGAAGCAATGACGCCTTCGCCTACAATCCAACCCTTCGCACCTGATGGGGAATCCAATATAGTGTTGCAGGGACGAAAGCGTCAATTCATCATTATCCAATTCACCCTATGTCTTCCACATCTTCCACCACATCCCAACGCAACTGCACATCCAATGACAAGAGATCGCAGGCACCCTCCCTGGCTGAAGTTTGAGTTCACCGACGGCACCTATCCCGATGCGGTCTGCAAACACTGCTCAGCAAAGCTAGTGAGATACCGGCCTAGTCGTAATTTGCTCAGGCACCTGTCCTCGTGTCCAGGCTTAGTTGAGGCCGAGCAATTCAAGTGGAGGCGGTTTGGGCGGAAACCGCCAAAACTTCACAAAGTTCAGGAAATTGTCGATGACAAAAAAATTGGAGGCATCTCAAACTGGTGCAAACGCTGCTGGCGCCACTTGTAGAAGCCGTCGCCATGCTGGAGCAGGATAATTGCTGTATTTCAATGGTGAATTGGCAATTCAGCCAGCTTCAACGCAGCCCCGCGTAGAAAGAGCAAATTATGAACGTATCCAAGCGCGTCCAAAAGAGCATATTGGCTTCGATTAGGGAGAAATGGGACTTCCTACACACGGACACGATGGGTGTTTCGTTTCTTCTAGACCAGACAAAGACAATCGCAGACTTTGTGGGCACGGACTTGGCCGAGAGCGTCGTATCTGTTACGAAGCTAGCTAGAGGAATCGGATTGGTGTCGACAGCAGCTGAAGAGAATCAACTTGCTAGTGAGACTTTTGAATTCTATCTCAAGAAAGAGAGGTGGTCACCCGAGACTCGAGCGACGCAGGAGAAACTTTCTCCAATGGCATGGTGGGATGAAAAGTGTAACAGGACAGCTGATGATGACGACTACTACCCGCTGTTAGCTCCATTGGCTGCCATGATTTATACGATTCCAACTTCTTCAGCTTTTAGTGAACGGTCATGGAGTATCCATGATTTTATTCACACGAAGCGACGGAACCGTTTAGATGCTGGACGTGTGGAGAAGCTTGTCTTTATTTACTGCAACGCTGGCAGCAAGGACGCCAAGGCTAACATATTTTACCGTGTGGGAGACGAGAGTGAGAGTGATGACGGTGAAGACGACAAAGACACATTGGTGGACAGCAACGACGATAGCGAGGAAAGTTCGGGAGAATTCGAGAACAGCAATTCCTATTCGTACGACGGTAGTGAAGAGCAGAAGTCTGAGCGTTAACTTTACCGAGAATCAATTTTTACTTGAACGAGAAATGCATGCATCGATGCCATCGATGCATTTCGTGTAGTGCATTAATGCCATAATGCAAGCATTTGCCCACCCCTAATGCGAACTGTAGCGTTACGCCTACTGCTCAAACCATCGATGTACACAGGTGACACTTGATGGACACCCGGAGCTTGGAAAGCAATGGACCAACGTGACACGGGACAGGGGTGAGGACCTTACCCCGTGGATGGAAACAATGGAAGACACAACACGCCCCCCTGCCTATAGGGCTGCCGGTACGTTCGGGGAAGCGTAAGCTTGGACCGGGGAAAAGCTAGACGTCGGCATAAGGACGATGACTAGACCGGACATAGGAAGTCGTTAGCATAGCTAAGTGACATCAATATACCTCACTGATAAACAAAACAAACATCAAACCAGCGATGACATCCACGGGCCAGACACAAGCGCGACTAACTGCTGCAAGACCCATTGACTGCAGAAAGCTGTTCTGCTGATAATTGGACCACACAGCCCAACAACACTAGCGCTACCCTCGCCTCGTTTTATTTTAACAAAACAAAAAAGTATTCCCAGTGTAAGTCGCAGTCTGCGACTTACACTGGGAATACTTT
>JAHWLE010000356.1:0-25477 GCA_024679135.1 Phytophthora foliorum | reverse complement strand
TGGGGGGGGTTGAAAGGTTGTTGGGGGTTGGCTGGAGAACCAGGTGTGGTTGGTTTCCTCGACCAAAGGCATTCGCAGCCATACACGTGGCTGGGACCACTTTATTAAATAACCCTATCCTGGGAATTGATACTATCGTCAAATCTGCAACAGAGAATATGACTTCCTTCCCGGAAAATCCTGAGGCACTATGCCACACGCCTCAGAGCCCGGCGATCTTCAGTCTTTATCGACGCAACTTATGCGTGTGTGCGTTCGGCGTTTTATAAACTTGTCCTCGTGATGATGTACGATACAATTTCAAGCCTGTACATTACCTGCTGATACTCATTAACAACAGGAAAACGGACAAAGTGTACCATCATGTGCTTTGCTACGTCGAAGCAGCGACAGACTTCGGTATGGACCCTGCAACTTCGAGCACACCATGATGAATGCAGTGAAGGTTTAGTTTTCGGACACCCAAATTATCGGCTGTCGCTTTCAATTCAAGCAGGCCCTTTGCAGGAAAATGGGGAGTGGAAATTGGAACTCGTGCAACCGATCGCGACGTGTGATGTTGTTGCAGCGGTTACGGAAGACGTTCTTGCGCTTGACTACTACTACGCTGCTTGACAAACTGCGCACCGCATGCAAATACCTTGTTTTGATGTGTCTTGGGGCGACGTATCATTTTCCCAAATGTGTACATGTCATTAGTTTAGTTTTTGAAAAAATCACTGTTAGTTATTACAGATTTTGTCAGGAACGAGCTATTAATTCCCCCTCTTTTACAGCAATTTGTCGCTTAAAAACGTTGAGCCAACATTTAGCAAACCCAACTAATCGAGATGGACGAGATCGCGCTGCTGCAGCAGCAGTTGGCAGCCGTACAGCAGCAGGAGGCGGCGCTCAAGCTGTCGGACCACAACGTGGTGGACCTGCTGCTCAAGCTCCAGCAGCTCGGCAAGCTCCAGGTGATCCACACGCGCACAGGGAAGCAGTTCCTGACGCCTCTCCAGCTCCAGCGGGAGATGTCCGACTACGTGGCGCTGCATGGCGGGCGTCTGAGCCTCACGGAGCTGGAGAAACTCATCGACGTGGACCGGTCACACGTGGACAGGCAGGCGGCCGCGCTCTGCAGAGGCAGCAGAGGCCACAAGGACGTGTACTACGTGGTGAACAACGGTGAAGAGCTGCTCACGAGCTGGTACCTGGACGGCATCATGGAGGACACGGACGTGCTGCTGCAAGAGAGCGGGACGACATCGGTTGGAGACTTGGCTCAGCAGTTCGGCTTCGCGGTGGACTACATGCGGGACGTGGTGCGCACGCGGCTGGGCAGCATCCTCAAGGCCCGAGAGAGGGACAACGTGCTGTACACGGACTCGTACGTGGCGGCGCAGAAGGCGCGTGTCCGAGGCGTGTTTGCGGCCGTGACGAGACCCGTGTTTGTGCCGGATGTGTTGAGGAGCTGTAGCTTTGATGACGTCGTGGCCAATGACGCACTCAACGAGCTCCTGCAGACCAAGGTACTCATGGGCACGAGGAGAGGAAGGGAGTATGTGCCTTACGTATTCATGGCGGCACAGAGAGAGAGCATGTACTCGTTCTTCCAGCAGAACGGGTACTTGGAGCATGCGAGAGCGAGGGAGCTGCAGGTTGCTCGCCCGTATGAGTTTCTGAACAAGAGGTTCCCGGATGCGGTGCCCCTGCAAGAGAGCGTTGTGAGTCGTGCACTGCAGCTGCAGCTTGAGGGGGCTGTGGAGGCGGCGGTGAATGATGGCACGCTCGTGGACGTGCGGCTATTGCTTCCTAGTGCGCTGCCTGCAGTGGATGTTGGCTTGCTCCTGGCCATGTCGCCGGCGCTGGAGAAAGCGGGACATGGGTCCAAGGCGTACCAGATTGCAGATAGCTACGCTGTCAGCTCGGGCTTTTTCACCTCTTGCATGGAAAAATTCGGTGAAGATGCTACGACTAAGGCATCCCGCGCGGCAGCACAGCAGGAGAACAGCGGCGCGCATGCTCAAATGAGGGAGATCAAACAAGAGGTGGAGGAAGGTGATGGATCGGACGACGACGACTTTGGTGGCAAGAGAGGTAAGAAGGGAAAGCGTGGCAAAGGCGGTAACAAGCGCGACCAGGAAGAAAGTGGAGGCAAAAGCGGGAAGGCTGGTAAGGGCAAGAAGGGCAAAAGAGCGTCTAAGCGCGGCGGTGATGCTGGCGAGGACGACGATAGAACATCTGCTCCCACTCAAGTTTCCATCGTGCCGTCGCGCGAGGAGACGATTGCGCTGTTAGTGCAGTGGTTTCCCGCGGTCGAGGATCTAGAAGGTGATGAGGAGTTTATCGATGGCATGGTGACGTACCTGAAGCCTAAGATCGAGGATGTGTACTCGACCGCGTTGACCAAGGCGCTGTCTAGTATTCTGCGCGGCGATGCAGCGTCAATTCGCGAGTTGCGCAAGACATTCGAGGACCGCTTCGATGAGCAGTACACGAAGCTCCTTATTCTCGAGAAGGGCTTCAACAAGCTCTCGATGCATGTAGACGCCAAGGATCCGGCCGGTATGGAGCAGCTCGCTCTTGTTGAGACTCATTTGCTTGAGTCCTCGGCAGTGGAACTTTCTGCACTGGTCACGAGTTTCGTGGCTGAGAGTAACAGTCTGGAGCTGGAGGGTGTGCCACTTTTGTCGACTCCCAGCGAAGAGAAGAGTGTTGCTGGTCCTGTGACCGCTTTGAGTGATGAGAACAAAAAGGTACTCGAGTCGAGCCTTCCGCAGTCCACTACGAGCGCTCTAGTGCGGCTTTGGACGCTGGCCACGGCTGGCCGTCGATCACTCACCGACTTCACAGCTCACGTCCCGGCGCTAGCGGAGGCGCTGAGCATGCCGCTTCGGAAGTTCGATCGTAAAAAGGAGCGCCAGGTCATCTTCGGCTACCGACAGGCGACACTCGCAGAGTTGGAGGAGAAGGCGTCTTTGGTTGTCGAGAGCATCCAGGACTACTCTTTGCTTGCAGCGCTGGTTCTCCAGCTCTTCTTCCAGCAGCACACGGGTCTACCCGGCTGCTTTCCTCGCAACACAGTCTCGTACGGCGGAATGGTGTTGAAGGCGTTCAAAGACAGTGTCCCTGAGAAGGGTATGGCTGTCATTCAGGCGTTCGTACGTTTGACAACCACGATTAGCGGCGGTGAAGAAGTCACCGAAGAACAAAAGAGTTCGTGGGGTGAAAGTCTCGATGCCGCTCGCGCGCTGGTGCTCCTCAAGGACCTGAACTCCGTCGAGTAAAGCAACAAACTTGCTGATTTGAGCTGGCGTAACTATTATCTGGCCGATGCAGCTGTGGCGCTCTGCAATTCTGCCTAATACCTCGGTCCAATTTGTCACTATGCAAGTCACACGCACAGCAATACTTCCATGGCAACATCTGCGTCAACATGATACACGTACTTCATGAAGTATTCGACTGTAACTTACATTTGTACATGGTGTACATTAACGTCGCCGCCTTCCTATTGCATCCACACCGTCGAACCCGCTCGCAGTCGCAGCATCGACGGTAACAGCTGCACCTTCGTCGACGCCTGATAAATGGTTCCTCCCCGACTCAAGCATGTACAGCATATTGGGCTCCAATATACTGTACCATGGTCTCCATTTTGGAGCCCATGGCAGCTCTTGAAGACGACCAGGTCGCAACTGTGAACAGTACATACAATCAACGAGTTTGCTGTCCGTCGATCAGATTGCGACCAGCCCTAGGGAGGCACAAAAAGCTTTGGGGACACCAATGGTGTCCCCAATGGCCGTGTCAAATTAGGCCGACCCCCATCCTGCGAGTCGATCATGCGCGGCCATCTGACACAACGGAGCCCGGTTCCTGCACGTGTTCCATTCGGAGCGCGAGGACAAATCCTGAGCCCGCTCCTGTTGGAAGCGGCTATCGACGTAGCGTCATCGTCCAGCGTCGCCGCCTCCGAGGCGAGGACACTCCTTGATTCAGCTGGAACGTGCGAGGCTACCAGATTGGATTGAGATGCCCGCGTACGGGGCGACGCAGGACTTTTCCGAGTCCATGGCCGTGTGCGGGGCCAGCTCCACCTCCGTGGCCATGATGAACGCCAGCTTCAGCTACGAGAGCGGCGAGAGCAGCGCCACCTACGAATTCAACAGCCAGCGCAGTGACGAACCAGCTTGGGACGGCATGGGCCAGCACCCGAGCTCTTTACGTCGCCGACCGCCGGTTGTCGAGGCCATGCGAGAATCGGCTCGACTGAGCGATAAACGGCTGCACGAGTTGGGCGCTGCGGCGGCCTCCGGTGTGAACTGGAGCGAACTGGATCTGGAATTGGCGGCAGCCAGTCTCAGCGAAAAGCACCAAAGCGTTTGGAAGCGGAAGAAGCTGCCACGAGGCTACGCCCACAGCGACGCCATGAAGCTTTTCACGCGTCTTACCATCCGAGACCACCGGCACCAGACTCGATGGGGGCCCAAGGGCTTTGCCGTTTTAGCAGAAGGCGTCATGCCCTGTAGTGTGCAGGAGCTGCGCCTCGTGTTTCGAGTGGCGACCACGGACATTTTTCGTGATATGATGCGCTGCATTTATCGCCGCGAGTTCGTCGAGGGCGAGCACTTGCGCACCATCAAGATCCAGAACGGAGCTGGGAACCCGGCGAGAGCGTTTGAGACCCGAGAACTGTCCGTCAAAGCCGCGACGTTCGAGAGTGGCGGCTTGTTCTCGAAGAACGAGGAGTGGTGCTTCCTCGAGCTGCTGCAGCCTCGAAACAAAGCGAAAGTAGAGCAATCGGCGAGACAAACAGCTTCGTCGACGTCTAGCGCTGTTGGTACGTCTCCTCCGCCGGCATTCACTAGAACTCTGGTGTCCATTTCACGGGATAGCGTCGTCATGGACAATGCACTCTCTCAGCCTTCACGTGTGCAGCAGCACGTCCCCAACGTGGTCATCAACTATTCGTTCGAGGAAGACAGCACTGGCCGCGCCACTCGGGTGGTTTTCCACGGCGAGTATCTACCCCCGGATGTCCACGACGCGTTCAAGCGCGTTGGGCATGAGCGTCGGCTAGCTCGCCTTTGGCTGCTACGTCTTGCTGCAAGCTGTCATCGGTTCCTTCTCGTTGTGCGACGTCGTCGGCTTGGAATGCAAGTGATCGTCAACAGTACACGCCTCCCGCTGGAGACTGTGGCGAATGTCCCTCGCTGCGCATGCTGCCGTCGGTCGTTCTCAAAGTTTTTCAAGCGCACCAAGAGGCGATTGTGCTGCCTTTGCGGCTTCCTAGTTTGTGATAAGTGTGCTCATGCCCAGGAACGTGAGCACCGTGCACGCGGTGACGCCCGCCCGCAGATCGAACAAGTGCGAGTGTGCGAGCGCTGCCTCATTCGTGTGGACCAAGCTCGCTACACTGCAGTGACCGAAGAAGATCTGCGCCCGGCACGAGTGATATCGGACTCGCACTCTCCGGCCTCGCGTGCGAACAGCACTCCAAGTGGAAGTCTCCGCGGCAGGACAAGACCCACACTTAAAACAAGGCCGGCGTCACTAAACGATTTGTTGCTGGAGACCCTGGCCGATGCAACTGCAGGTGGCGCAGCCCAGCGGAGGCGAAAGGCTAGTGTGTTGAGTGTTATGAGGGACATTGTCGATGAGGAACGCGCTCGGAGACGATCAAGCGCTGCTAGAATCCGCAGCGCGTCGGCAGGAGTAACCAGAAATGGTCTGCCATTGCTTGGAGAACACATCGAAGAGACCGAGGATGGCGATGAAGGCAACGGACAGGGAGAGATTGACGACGTGGAGCGTCTCGAGCAGATGTGGGGCGAGACTCCGCGCTGGGAAGACGACTATCCACTAGCAAACGCTGACACCAGAGGCTACGCCATCGAGTTCCCCGAGGACCCGACGGAAGCCATCATACCTCCCATTCCGAGCAACGAGTACCAGCGGTTGCAACTCATTCGCGAGCAGCAGCTGAACGAGCTCGGCGATGTGCCCGAGCTCGGCATCATTTGCTCGTTGGCCTCAAAGGAACTCAGTTGTGCTGTGAGCATGATCACCGTCGTCGATAAAGCTCAGCTGCACGTGTTGGCGTCTACCCACCCGGCAGTACCTGGCGGTCAATCGTACCCGAGAGCGCAGGGCTTCTGCGCCCAAACCATCCTCGACCCCATGCCACTTGTGTCTCGTCACGTTCAGGCCGACGTGCGCTTCAGTGCCATGTCAAGCGTCCGCAAGATGGGGATCAACTTCTACTGCGGTTTTCCGCTGATGGGGTCTGACGGCCAGACTGTCATCGGCTCCGTGTGCTGTGCCGACCCGCAAGCACGCGACCTCACACGTTCGCAGTATGCTGCCATGAGCAGCCTCGCCAGTACAGCTTCACGCGTCGTTCAGCGAGCTGCGGAGCGTCGAGCTTTGCGCGAAGACACCGCGGAATGCTAAAGTTTGAGTTGAAGTGCAGTGCCCCAAGTGAAGGACCACAGCATGTAAGTAAGTAGAAATGAGTGTGGTGATCGTGTAGCCTAGAATTTGCCACAATGTACGCGATTTTGCAGCACCACGTCCTGCCCAAGTTTTGAGCAGGCACCCTGCAGTTTCAAGTCGCAGTATTTTCGTCGGCTGTGCGATCACAAGTTGGTCGAAGTCACGGTTTGCTCCAGTTTCCAGAGCTCAACGACAGAATGGCTTTGTCGCGGGCCAAGAAGCGGTCTGGTACGGTCTTCTCTCGCGATGAGATCGGCGTCGAGCAACTACAATCACTCAAGGAGAAGTTCGCAGACGGAGATTTGACCGAGAAGGAGTTTGTGAGCCTCTTCCGCGAAATTGTTGATCCCTCGCTGAGCGAGACACAACTCACAGAGCTGTACGGTTCCAGCATCCAAGCTTTGCCTTAGTGAGGTCTCATCATTATTGTGTTGACAGGTTTCAAAAGATCGATGCGAACTCCGACGGGACTGTGGACTGGGACGAACTTACGAATGTACGCAGCACAAACTTCTTATTGTGCTATCAAAGCTGCTTCTAACCACTGGCGGCATTGCTTTTTACTAGTATATGTTCCTCAGCGGGAGCGGCAGCGATGAATATACAGGCGATGACGGGAATTCATGTTACGAGACTGCGTTCCCTGAAAAGTTCACGGGTGACATCGGTGGAAATGGTCCTGGTGGTTCGGTGTCACCCGCTCCGACCGACACGATGGGTAACGTCACAGGAGGCAGCGGTGGAACGCTTGGTCTTGGACTGCTGCCGCATCACAAGGACGTGATCACCCGGGTTGTACGCTTAGAACGACCAAGTGTCTACCTCACGACCAGCAAGGATGGCAGCGTGCGTACCTGGAGTGCGAATTCACTAGCTCCGCAGCAAGTTCTAGCTTCCGGGCGTGACTGGCTTACGGACTGCTGCGTGATGAAGCGCTCGAATCGCCTTGCCGTGTCTTCCATGAATCGCACCCTCAGCTTTTACGACCTGAATTCTGGCCAGCTTATCGGAGACCTCGTGGACTACTCGCGACGGCAGTGCATCCCGCTGTGTCTGGCTTACGTTGAAAAGCCTTCAGATGATCGCGAAGCAATAGTTGTTGGCGATGACACAGGCGGCATCTCGGTACTTACATGCTCAGATCAATGGCTGGCTTGCGATGGTCGGTCGCCACCACCAGGATCAACCTCTACCACATCGTCCAGTACAAGCAACGGTGGTAGCGGTGCTGGCGTCAATGGATCAAATGCAAGCAGTGCAAATTCCTCTGGCCCTGTCGGCGCATCGGCGGGGACTTCAACAGCAGCAACAGTAAATGGAGGAGCTGGGAATGGAAGCCAAACAGCGACAACTACTCCGATCAGTAACCCAAGCAGCGTTGGCAATGGCAGTGGCAACCCTGCAGGCAGTGCAGTGCTGGAAGCCCAAGGATTTTCATCGCGCGTCAAGTTTCAGAAGCACACGGACTGGATCACTCGTGTAAAATGGGTCCTAGACATGCGAGCTGTGGTGGCAACGTCGCTCGATGCCACCGTGTCAATCCTTGACGTTGATCGATTGGTGGTCAAGTTCGAGTACACCCGTCATCGCAAGGGTGTCTTTGACTTAGCGTGGTGTGCGAGCACGCGGCTAATTGCAAGCTGCGGAATGGAGCGTGACATTCACATTTGGAACCCGTACAGCTCTCAGCGAGCTGTTGCTACTCTCAAAGGCCATACGAGCTCGGTTCTGCATCTCGTAAGTGATGATGACAACTTTCAAATCGTGTCGGCGGCCGCAGACAACACCGTCAAGGTATGGGATGTTAGAAATCACCGGTGTCTACAGACTTTTGTTGTAGATCGCCACCGAGATGGTAACTCGGCCAACAGCTCTGGTGCTTCAGGTCATTCATCAGGTTCTGGAGCTGCAGCGGCGTTATATACGTCAGGTGGTGCTGGGATGAGTTTGAGCGCCGAGAACCGAGTATCATCTCTGCTGTTCGACGGCAAACAGCCTTGTCTGATGACTGCGACGACACAACTCACTCGTTGGGCAGTGAAAGTGGCAGACGGAGCTGGTTCACAGGGTGCTGAGGATCTGGATGAGAGTCCTGTTGCCTCCTTGCCTACTGCGAGGAAGGCAAAACTGCGTGGAGGTGCTCCCATCGAACGTCCAATAAGGATGGCATGCTACAATAATGTCTTCCACCAGGTAGTGACGGCTGCGATGGACGCGGAGTCTGCCATCAAGACTTGGAGCGCAGAAACCGGAGACGAGATCTCGAGCTTCACGCATGCACATGGCCCCAATCCCGTGACAAGCATTGCTTTTGACCACGCTGGTCGAAGACTACTCACGGGTTCACATGACGGTGAACAACTGAAGATGTGGAACTTCAGCAATGGGGCACTCGTAAAGCAATTCCAGAAGAAGGAACCCCCGGTAGTGAGTTCTCTATTGTTCACGACAACTCCGGCGACGGCGGGGACAGTGGCAAGTAGTGCGGCACTGCCCGATGATCCTTCTACTGGCCCCGGAGGCGTAGAACCTGCCGATGCAATTGCTGCCCCTCGAAAGCGAAAAGTGCGAGACATCATGTTGCTACCAGCTTCCTTTGGGATGGATCACGAAGGCCGTCGAGGTGATTCTGTGGTGATGGCCCAGACTGAGCTACCTTCGCCAACACGTGTGCGTCTTCAGCATGGCCAAGAGCACCCAACGCCAGTCCCTCTGACAAACCAGACTCCTCGACCAGAAGCTGGACAATCTGCGCAAGGTGAACCAAGAGGGCCGAGTTCGAGACCTCGACCACCCGTAGCCGGAACCCCACGCACTGCTCGATGTTCTGAGACTTCCCGTTATCGACAGCACGAAGTCACTAGCATCATGGACATCGAGCGCAATTTACGCGTGGGAATGGGAGACTTCATTTGTCAGCGATTTGTGTGCTCTGTAGGCTGGGACCGCCAACTTTTCGTGTGGGCTGACAAGAACGATGAGTCGGAGGCACTGCCAGTGCATATTCTTCCTCCCGATAGTGACGGCGACGATGACGACGATGACCCAGACGAAATCGATCATGGTCGACGTGGCAGGCGCCGTCGTAAGCGACACCAGCATACGATGGATGTGCTCACGCTAGCTTATTTACCGCCCGCATATGTGGCTACCGCTGGCCTGGATGGGTTAGTGCTTCTCTGGTCTCTCAACTCAGGAGAGCTTGTCGCTCCTCTCCACCAAAACTCTGGGCCAATTGAGTCGTTGTGGTACGCAGAAAAGCTCGAGCTTCTCTTCGCTGCAGGTGAGCGAGGCATACTGCTATGCTTTGACCGATCCATGGCAACGCAAGGTGAAATCCCACTGGACGTGTCGATGCAAAATCCGGCATCAGCTTCGGACACTTCAAAGCCGACAAACCTGGAGCCTGTCACCGTACTGCGATGCGATAAAGCGAACACCCATCTTGTCTCTGGTGATGCTGCAGGTTTCGTCAAAGTTTGGGAACTCCGTGTGGCTCGGAACCATGAAGGAGTGGAGCTTGCGTTGGTCTGTACTTGGCGTCTCGGAAATACTTCGAATAGCCAACAGGGGGCAGCGAACTCGCTTTCAGCGCCGAGCCGGCGAGTACTTAGTGCTGATTTCGTGGAGAACCTAACTCGTGTGTCTGAGCTGTTTTTAATTTTCTCGTGCGCTGATGGTGAAGTCAGTATCTGGACGCTAGATGGCGTGCAAGTGGGTAGTTTTGGAGGTCGCCACCGTGCTTGGCAGCTTGGACGCCCATCCACTTACGCGTCTTCACAATCATGCTGTGACTGGGGATGGATGCCTCGACGACGTCGATCTTTGATTGCAACCAACTCGATTATCCGTGAAGAGTTCGACGCTCAGGCATTAGATGAAAACGAAATGGACGAAGTGGCAGAAAGCACCATCAAGGATGATACGATCGCTAACGCGCTCCAGCCGCCGATGGCTGTCTTCATCAAGAACTGTACAATTAGTGCTCTGAACGGCTCAACCTCGGAGCCGCGTGAAAACTTCTTGCTAGAAGACACCATGCCCAAGCCAGGTGAAGTCTGGATGTGCGTATCCGGTCATCGCTCACGAGCTGCAACGCAGAATGCCTTGAAAAAGCAGGATGACGCCGATGGTGACGCATCTGGAGATGGTTCTTTCGGACGCATTTGCCGGAAGAGCTTGGCACTGTCAACCGTGGGAAATGCCGCTATTCTCAGTCGAAGAAGCAGTCCATTTGGACCGAGCAACAACAATGGCGAGGCACGAACACTTGCAACTGCATCGTATCTCAAGAGGAAAATCGCTGACGTCAACGGCGAAATCACCGATCTCATCACAATTGTGAAAGTCACGCGTGGCGAGGTACTGCACCACAGCAGGAGAGCTGGAAACTTGGAAAGTTCTGATCTGTTGCTCCTCTTCGATTATTTGTTTGTAGATTTCGTGCTGGGATGGGGCTGCAAACAACCCCCTCGGTGCGTTGAAGGTGTTGGACATGAGCGAATTCGTGCGCAAAGCTGGCTGGACGAAACACGCACTGCTCTCCCACTTTATCGGGCGCGCTTTCCTGTAAGTCTTTACACCTCTCCATGCAGTAACCTGTTGCCTGACGATATGGAACATCTTCAGGGAAGGCGAGGCATCTTTTCGAGTTACAGCCATTGCCATGCGACCCGTTGATTCGGTACGTTTTCCTACTATGCTGCCCGTACCGCGAATGCAGCTAACCTGAATTGTTCCTTGATGTCGGATAGACGAAACCCGACAAGAAGGCGTACACGCTTGTCGATTCTGAGGCGAAGGAGCACGGTTTCCAGCCGCTGAATGAATCTATCTCGACTGTTCGATTCAAGGTGCTCGAATCCTCACGAAATGACCGGTTGCAACGAAATACCCCTTCTTCGATTACTGCTTCATCTCGTCGACGAACGCTTGCGTTGTCATCGACACCTTCAGCTGGTCTAAGCAAAACATTGGACGGAATGCCACAGTTGCAGACGCTGAGCATCGCTGACCAAGCGCTCAACGAATTGATCGCTGGGTCTAGTGCTAACCCGGTATCTTCACGAGGCAGTACCCCAGAGGTACTAGCACTAGCTAGCAGTGTGGGCATGGGGGCTCGCACGCTGCCCCTCGTTCGACCACGCGAGAAGCGAGTTATGGGCGGACTCCTTCCAAAGCGCTCGTCAGTGCGCAACCGACTGGACCCGGCAGCAGACATTCGTCGAATTCACAACCCAGACGATATCCCCAAGAACTTTCGTGCGATGCTGCAGCGTAAGCGTGACAACAAAGACAGCAGCTTCGAAGGGATCCTCCCTGAGAATTGAGAGCAAGTCGAACTGTTTTAATAGCAACCCACCATTAAGAAGTGCCTTGTAAATTACCCAGGAGGAAAGGCAAGGAGGAAACATGTTCCTGCCGATAGGAGATATTTTAATAAATAAGGAAAACTTGCCGAGTCATAGTCCTCCAAAAGCAGGATGACAGAGCCTTCGAAACCTTTGCTCACTGCCACTAGCGATTGACTGCACGATGAGCACAACAACCAATCCGATACATAGTCTCGCTGTACTGTTCAACACCAGGATTTTATACTGTATGGTCCATCGGACTGGGATATAACTTTATCTGAGATATGAATCATATCATATATCATATCATATGAGACAACGCAGAACGAAATAATACTAAGCCCAAAAACAGACGATGTTACTGCGACAGAATTTAGACGGCCATTATTTGACTTTCAGCGGTACTGCGGTACTGGCTTTGGTCCGCATAAAAACAGATGGGGGAATCGTTACCCATCAAATCCTGATTGGTGTGGTATATCAACACCACTTAGCATCAGCCTTTTCACTACAAGTCTATATTTGGGGATCGTGGGACTTAGGCGTTTTCGTGCCAGCATAATACCGCTAGGTCTTGTCAACGTTCGGTATCCTAATTTTGGTTCGATACCAAAATCAGTTTCGACAGGCAAGGAATATGTATTGAAACGAACCTACTTGTCGACCGCCATCTTTCCCATGAAATCAATGGCCTTGTACAGAAAGCGCATGCGTAAGTATGGCTCCAGCTTGTAGTTGCAGTCGTCCCACAGAGCATCACTCAGCAGCATCTCCGATATGGCGATGCATCACACACCGCACGAGCTGCCATCCTGCTGCGTGCACCAAACTACCCTCTCGTACACCATTTCACCCTCCAAGTTCAGAATTGGCTCCATAACTCTGCGCATGTTGGTCTCAATGATCTTGTAGTTGCTGTCTGCCTGGAGCGGGTCGAACATGTAGCACACGTGGGCAGTCTTGTCGATCAGGAATGCTAGCCAATGAAGATTAGTGTTGATCACACCGATGACGCGGGAGTATTGGGGATAGCTAGCACCACAGCCACCGGCGACTCGTCTCTTTTGTTCGACCTTCGCAAACCCCTGGTAGCTTGGATCCACAATAGCGACGCCTGGATACTCACCTTTCAATACCATCAGCGACAGCAGTATTGACGTTGTGTGCAGCCATAAGTTTTCACGGAAGTCCAGTAGTATATGGCCGAGTATCGATTCGTTCCCCACCTTCGTTGGTCCAAGGTTTAGCGTCTCCACGTAGTTCTTGTACTCGGTCTGAAACATAGAGTGTAACATTTAGTTAGTTTGTATAAATAGTAGGCGATGATCTTGCATACCTTTGTGACGCTAGTTGTATCCTGAAAGAGCGCTCGAAGGTCGCCAACTCCCCACTCCACCTGATCAATCCAGGCTGTAGTGAACTCGACTAGCTTGAAGTGGTTGCGAGCGTTCACAACGTCTAGCATTGTACTCAGCTGGTCGAACGTCGCACTCCCGAAGTCGGGCCAGTACGCCAGAAGATCGTTGTTTTTGCTGTCTCTGATCGCATTTATACCTTCCACGATCTTCTCCAGTTGAGGCATTGCTTTAATCGACAGAACGCTCTGTCCGACATTGAAGGGCCTGACTGATACTGGCCCATGAACCTCGACACAGGGCAGCGTAAGCGCATCCACTATCGGCTTACTCTGGAACAAGTTGTAGGACCCCTCCAATGTAGCTGAGACGTCGTCAAGATTCACTGCCGTGCCTGGCTTCTTCTTGCCGATTTTAGCTGCTATCACACGACCAGTTTTGCGTTCGCGTTCCCCCTTAGCTAGCTTCCGCTGCTCTTTCGTCATGCCATTAACGAGAGGTCGCACTAAAAACGTCCACATAGTGTCTGCGGGCTTCTTCTCCTCAGTATCCTCCGGTTGGGGCATGTTTGGTGTCTTTTTGGTTTGGTTCGGTGAATCTTAGTCTAAGAGCGTGGAAGCTTGAACTGCTGGCGCAGAAGCTTCAGGTTCATCGCCTCGGTTTTCGCCATCATACCCCCCGTATTGACTGAGTGACTAGCTTGTCTCCGCAATCGTGGTGCACTGCCGTCTCTTCATTTCCATCACGTGCAACGTCAGCGGCTTCAGTTTTTAGTTCCGTTTCTTGCTCTGACATGATGCACCGCATCGGCGTGTCGTCTGCAAATGACAGCTGCGACAGCCGCGCAGCACCCGCCGAGGACACTTGTGAGAGTCCAGGAAAATTAAGGGCGTCGCGTTCTGTAAAACCGACAACGGCGCCGCTGTTCAGTGCTTCGTAGAAATCCACAAGCCATTGATGAGCTACTCGGTACGTAGGTGTAGACTGCAGGGTCATGCGATCGATTATTTTTTCTGCCAAAGCCTTGGTCTCGATATACTTGCCTTCGCTTGTCATTGGTCTGCTTTTAACAAAGACGAACATGTAACTTGCATCAGACCTCCTGGGAGGACATCACCTTCAGCAATACTGTTCTGTGGGCTGTTAACAATCCATCTGCTCGAGAAGAAACGCATTGGGGGGATAACGGTTTCGTAGGCAGACGTGCTGCGAACAAACATAACGTGCCGACATGGCAACAGGCACGTTTGAGAGAAGCTGCAGTCACACAGGCTCCGCTGGAACGAGGTACAACAACCAACCAAAGTTAAACCAAATACACACTACCTCACCAAAGAAATACCGAACGTTACCACTTACCCTTGTATCGACCGCATACGCGTTCGCGGTGCGGTCGCTTGTCAGTTTAGCCTTACCGGGTGCGCCGAATTCAATCTCGTATGCAGCACTAGATCCAGTCGCCAGTGCATGTTGATGGAACACTAAGTCAAACGCAAACTCGCTGATTTGCAATGCCAGGGCGGCAAGTTATGGGTCTTCGCATAATCCACTCGGACGGCCACCCACGCGGTAATACTCAGCTATATACTGGTCCTCGGCATACTCTTGGAGTGTGATCAGCGTCTCCAGAAGCTGATCGATAGAAAACGTGTCCTTGGTTACGTCCTTGATATTTCCCCACTTGGATTCAATGCGGTTGTTGGTGTTGCTCGTCAGGTGAGGTACGTTGCCTCGCTTGTACGACACCCACTGGTCTTGGGTGTTGTCCCAGTTTTCAATGAATGTTTTGTACAGTGGATGCGAGTCTCCTCCACCGAGATGCCCCAGCATCGCACCCTTGGCGTCATCGTATTCAACTGCGGTCTTGGCGTAAACGAGGATCCCCATCAGGGCCTTCACCTCTTTCTTCATCGACTTGGCAAGCCGCGCGCTCTGCTTCTTGAGCCAGGTCAGCACGTGCCACTGACAGAGTAGCTGTCTTGCTAGAGGAATCATATCAGCCAGCACTTCCTTCTCGTGGACAGCTTTGTCCGTCATGATCACGCGAATCTTCTCCCAGTCCGGATTGTTTTGTTTGAAGATTTCCACCACACGCCGCAAGTTGACCTTGTGTTCTCTTTCTACAAGGGCATGGTGAACATATTGACCCTGGACGGATACGTTAGATAAATATATTATCGTACATGCAACACCACAAGTTCCCTATGAACATACCTTTCCGAAAACATCGTAAACTACGAAGCTAAACAGCTTGTATCGGTTCGCGTTAGTGTTGTGCGTGGAGTCCACCATGACCACGTCCGGGAACGCCTTAAATAGACGCTTCATCTTGGCTGTCTGGAAAGTCACTACACGAGCGACGTTCGTGTCGATGTCTACCAACACATCGGCTGAGTTCCCACCATTCTGTCCGCAAAATTCATCCAGCACGGCGAAAGCCCGTTGCGCATCTGTCAGCCCTCCCTTCTCCTTTGTATATAGCGACTGAACCATGTTGTGCACGTCTCGCAGAGTCGTCTTCTTCCCTAAAGTGAAACGTTACCAAACAGGGAACGTTACTAAATTCACACCGAACCTCACAATACATTGACAACATTTACCAGTGCGCTCGCGGAGATACTGCAGTATTCCTTTGGCATTAGCTCCAGCTTTTCGCAACACCGCCACATCCTGGGTCAATCGGAGGTCTTTCACTGTCCTGTTTTCAGCGTAGTTTCCCCATAGATGCTCGTTCAGTTCGTGGTTATGGTTGCCGGACGCAGTATCTCGAAGCTCCCACGAACCGCACAGCGTAGCCGTCACGCGAGCGTTAAGTTTAGCAGAGCACTCAGTGCCGCGGACCTTCTTGTGTTTGCGCTTTCCCTTCCCGCGGGACTTGTACATTCGGCCGTGCGTGCACCTCATCGTTTTTGAGTAGAATCCCCAGCTCTTTGGAAGCAGCAACATCGTCTTCCTCGCGCGCTTCCCGGCATTCTTGTTCTTCTCACCATTGCGAAAATTCGTGTGGTTCCGAGTAGCTACAGGTGTACTTGTACGTTTCGAAAACTGTTGGAACGTCTCGCGCTGGAAGTCTTCGAATGCTTCGTGAAACTGCCGCCAGGGCTCGGCGTCTGCTTCTTCAATAGCTGAAATGACTTCACCAAGTGCGCTGTCATTCACAGAATCTGACCCGAACATCTTGCGCAGCGCACGGTGCTCCCAACGTTCGCTATCCAGATCAGCCGCATCATCTCGTGAAACTCGACTCAGTTCAGGCATGGAGGCGGCCTCTCGACGAGCCGTATGCGTCCGCAGTTGGCGCTCATTCTCGCGGATCCGAATCCTTGCCAGTTCGGCGCTACTCCGTTTCGCGCGCGTGACGCTGCGGTAACCAGGATATGGAGGCGCCTCGTCCGTCTGCATAAGCAAGGCATGGTAGGCGTGTAGCACAGATTAATCTGGGAGGTGAATACACGAACGTACCATGCCGCGCAGCTTGTCTCCGAACAACCGCTCCTGTGTCGTGTCTCCAACGGGGGGAACTGCTTAGTGCCAGTCACTTTGTCTAAAAATTGAAAAAACTGAGGGCCTCCCCCAGCCTGTGAAAATTTCGCGCCATGTTCAACCCTAAGCACCAAACTGGCTCTATTGGCTGTACCAGAGTTTTACACGATTCGACCGTAATTTTACAAGATATGAGGTCTAAATCCTGTCACAGCAGATTACCCCCCCCCCCAAAAAAAAAAAAAAAAAAAAAAAAAAAACCTAGGGTCGTGTTTGTTGTGCAGATAAAACGCATTATCTCCGACATGATACACATTATGTCCAACAAACACGTCTGCTTCAAATACGCATTATCCCTCCATAGATTGCCTTTTTCCAGAATAGCTTTTTGTCGATCTGAAGAATCCGTACTGTGATTATGGCCGAAGAGTCGCGGCATTCAAGAAAAGCGCCAAACGGGAGGAAGATCGCAAGTGGGGGCTCTCGCGATGAAGTTCGTGTGGAATCTGGATATGGAGAAGCATCTCCTCGAACTGGTGCTGTCTGCCAGAGGTGGAGGGGGGTCAGGAAAAAACTTAAAGAAGAAGACGTGGAAGCGCATCGACGATGCGATGGTGACTCGCTTCGATTGCGATATGAAAGGTTGGGGGTATACATCCTTGTACGGCATTTTTGAGTTGACATGCTGACAATCTGCCAAACAGGAAAATGTCAGTCGAAGTACCAACGTCTCATGGCTCAGTACAAGACGTATCGGTTTGTCAGCAGCCTCAGTGGGGCTGGAATCGAGCCTGGTACGAACAAGGTGTTGCTTGATCCCAGTGTTTGGGGAGATCTAGCTACAACTACTGACGGAACACTCAGTCCACCTACCGTATGCTGCAACGATCTGGATTCGCGCATGTGGGCGTGTGCGCTCTTCTTGCCGGTGATTCAGTTGCTACGGGAGAAGACAGAGGATCAATCGCTAACTTCGCTACAGCAGATCTGGAACGAGCAGCGGAGCCTACTTCAAATTCAGCAGCTCGTAGCCGCCCAAACGGAGATACTAGCAACGACGAGACCGAAATTGAGATACATCCTAGCCATCAGCAACGTTCCAACAAAGCCAAAAGACTAAGGGACGGAAGAGCCAAGGCCAAAGCAACGGCTACAGCTAAACGGCCTCCAACGATCGGGCAACTGATGCCTTTATAGCGGCATGCAAGGCCAGTGAGGAATTATTCAAGAAACGCATCAAACAAATGGATGCCGCTGTCGATGTCGAGAATGTGTCACCGAACGGCTCTGACTCTGAGTGAATGAGTAGCATTTGGGCGTCGAAGGCGATAAACGATTCCTACATGTCAATGGATTCCTTACGCGCAACCACAATCGAACATGCATTAAATCGGGATTTCCTGAGTAAAGTTGTTGCTAGCGTTGGTATGAAAGAGTTTATACTCCGCCCACATTTGTTGTGCAGTATAATCGCGCCACGTTGACCCGGTTCCAAAATCAAACGGGATAATGTCGTCGTCATCTTGTTCATCCCTCTCACCAGGGACATTTTCTCCATCATCAGCGGAATCTACGCGGCGAATGAAGTTGTGAACGCAGCAACACGCACAAATTGTTGCCTTAACTACTTCCAACTCACACTCATTGACTTGTGGTAGCACCCGAAAACGACACTTAAGTACACCAATTAAACGCTCCACAACATTGCGAGCCGAGGAGTGCTTCAAATTGAAGAGCTCTTTAGGGTTCTGAGGTCGACTGCGGCTTGGCCCCCATTCCTGCAAGTGATACCGGACGCCTCTATACGGGGTGAGGACTTGAGTCGTCAAAGCGCACCCAGCATCTGCTAATACGTAGTAGTCTGTCGGAACTTGCCTCATGAAGCCGCTGAAAGACATCACAGACGAATCGTGTGCACTCCCCTCCACTCCAGCATAGACAAACGCAACCTGCTGGTTCCAATCGCTGGATATCAACACGTTGGTCGACGTGGTACCTTTTCGCGACCGAAGCGGTCTGCGTCTTCCTCAGCAACCAATAGTTGAAAATGCACACCATCAATTGTGCATAGCGCTTGATTGAAATGGGGGAAACGCGACGCGAAGACTGAACACACTGTAGTTGACAACTGAATAAGATGCTGTAGGGCCCTGATGATCGCAATCATACCGAGGACGCGATACTTTTGACACGTTGCGTAAGCAATCTTGAAGTTTTTTTCTTGGGTACGCACTGACGACTCAGTTGCCATCCAATCCGACGTGACACCAAGAAGATCTCTGGTGCTGCGGACGGGCTCTGTGATGTAAGCTTCACAAACTTCGAGGAGGGAGTCGAACACGGGCCGGTTAATGCGGAAGTTGTCCCGGAATACCTCCGGGTGCTGGTTGCAGTAAGTCGGGTTGAATGGCCGGTCAGCCTCGGCCAGTATCGCTGACAGACGGGGGACTCGAACACCACACTGCTCGTTGGCTTTTACTGTCAAATATTTCCACAGCCTCATGAACATTGCGTAGAGAACGCGCAGATTTCCTATAGCAACAGCTTCGTCTTCGTCGACTTCCATCGTGGCGTGGGGAAGAACGCGCCCCTTCGTTTTCCGAATGATTTCGTGAATAAACACACACCTACCAAATACATTTTATGACAGAACTATCGTATCGAGCGTCATATGCAATTGCGATAATACATGTTATCGACAAACACGGCCCCACTTTTCGAGTTAGCTAGTGTACTCGAAAGAGCTCGTCGCGATCTTTCAATTCGTGTACTTATTATCGGCGAAACTCAAGTTCGCGCCGAGATATGTCCATTTGAAAATTTGAATATTTCTTAAGTTCGTTTTTTTCATTTATTGGCTACTTAGGGCTAAAATTTGGCGCGGAATCCGAATATGCATTTTGTTTCGTCCAATGAGACCTCTAACACGTTCAATTACGCGGTCAGCGTTAAGTTCGCACTTCTCATCTAATCATAAAACGGGCATATGTTACTATTATTTAAAGACGGCGTTTAGTATCGTTTGGTACTGCGTGGCATTAAGTATCATGTTCTTATTGATCAAGTACCTATTTATCACTTGACACTGTTCCTGGTTCCTTGTCCTTCTTGCATTCACGGCGAGCTTTCTTGATAGGTTTTAGTGAACTGGAGCCACCTCGCCAAGCTGAGAATCCAGCTCATCTATCCACGTCACAATTCCGTGAACATCAAGTTCGGCCGCATTACGGTTGTGACGCCGTCTAAGTGGCATCACTCCGAGAATACCATCATCTAGTTTAGTCTTGTCCCGCGCGATTGGCGAACTAGACTCACCATAGCACGCACAAAAGACCCCGCGGCAAACTGCACCAACGAATGCCAAGTAGTTGCCAAAATGTTAGCGTTCATCAGTTCTCCGACGACCCTCAGGTATGCCATCCTCCTTCGACGCTGCTAACACCGCCAGCAAGCTAGCCTTCTTTTCTGCAGAAGTCATGATGTCAATCGCACAAACGAACCGCTCAACCACCACTGTTTTTCCTGCAATACACTTTCTATTAACTCCTATACCCACGATTTGATATCGAGGATCACTGCCACCGCTGGGACCTCGTCGCTGTCTTCATCTGGCCCTCCTTCTCCCCCTTCTGACAGGAAGGAGACGTCACTTAACACTCGCTGTCGCTTGTAGATACAGATTCATCGTCGGAGTCACTCGAGCGATAAGAATCGGCTTCCATGTCGGGTGCGAACTTAACGAATGAGCTATGCGAGTGGCTGAGAGAGCGCGAAACAAAAAAGTCGCTTTTTCTCGGCTTTTCACTTAAGTTCGATCTGACCGACAGAATCTTTGATCGCCTTTTTTGAAAAATCTCAAAATGGTGGATTAGTATCATTTCGTTTTGCGTTGTCTCATATGATGCACCTTATATCAAGGCCGTGCGCGAGCGCCCGGGTGAGCTCTGAAATTCGGAAAAGGTGTTGTATATGAGTTAATCATGCTGGTAACGTTCATCACATTATCGTTCGAGAGCTTCGAGTCGGCGTGTATCTTGAAGAGCAGCTTTGTTAGGAGTGAAATAGCTCAGATACTTCGCTGCTAGCTTTTCAGTGAGATATGGGTGCTCCAGAGTTGTAACGCGCGTGACTGCTACGTAGAAAGAAGATCGCTGCGGGGTGAGTGAAAATGCAGGTACTAGTGGGCTTTGATACACGTGGATAGTGAAATGGACAGAGGAATATTTGGTGAATATGCCACATCGAACGAAGGGCGAGATAATTTTGGGAATCCCGACGAAGCGATTGCATATTGACAAGCATAACATAATGTAGACACCAGTAGCGGGCTCCTTGTTGGCCTTGATTTTCACGAGCTCGTCGCCGTCGGTGGTGATGGCGGTGCCAGCCGTCACGATGTTGGTGTGCTCCACAGAGTCCGAGCCGAAGTCGTGTTCAGCATGTCCAGATTGTTGAAACGGGCACTTGCGCAGGAGGAGGGAAGATAGAAAGTGAGAATATATTTGAGGGGTTCGCTGGACATACATGAACACAACGACGGCCGCACTGACACGCAGGACTTGATTCTTTCCCGCCTGCCGGCTTCACGAGGATCTGGTTTGCAGACCTTCCGTGCGACAGTCTTCAACATCAACTTCCAACACAGATACTACTGGCCGAGGCTGCGCGTAAGCCCTCGAAGACGAGCTTGCCGCTACGAAGTAGCAAAATGGATATGATCGTAGCAATTACTGGTGCTGGAGTTCCAGATGCACCCGGATCCTATTGTCATAACTGAAAAGCTATTGCCATATTTGTACGCACCCGATGTACTTGAGGCTCTTGCCACCCGCCGATCTGTACGTCCTCCGCGCCCCACGCGAACCACGCCCGGCAACGACTGCCTTGTCGGCAGCGCAACCGACGCACACACTGATGCCGTCACCAACATCACTGGGGCCGACAACTCCTGCGCCAGCAACAAACACACAGTTAGCCACGGCACTCGCACTTGCGGCTCTAAGTAGCAAGTCGCACCTTCTGCGCTGGATTCGCACGCGTCTTGCCGAGCTTTGCGTCCTCCATGCCCCCCACGCACGGCATGTCCGGCAGCAACTGCCTGGCTGGTAATGCTATCGAAGCTATCCCCGACGTTTCCACCAGCCTCACTGCTGCGTTCAACTGCATCTAGACAATCAATAGCCGCGAGGTTAGAAACATCATCACCATTAGCAGCAAAACAGGCAAGCCGCGCCTGCTGATGTGCAACCGGCCGGGCTGTACGCCCTCCGCGTCCACTGCGCGCACCACTCTCAGCAGCGGAGGAATGGTCGGCCGTGTCCTCACCTTGGCCTCCAGCACCTGCATCGCAAAACCAAACGCATAATTAGAACGTCAGCCACTGTCTGCGTCCTAAAACAACCCGTACCTGTTGCTCTTGGCGCGCTTGCAGCTCCCTGGTCGTCGTGGCCTTGCCTAGCATCTTGCCCTCGACGATCGGCGGCGACTGCCTGCCCGGCAGCGCCACCGACGCGCGCATGGACGCCCCCACCGTCTCTGCCTTCACCAACGCCAACACCTACGCCACCAGCAGACACAGCATTAGCCACACTACTAGTCCTAGCAGTCCCACGACATCTGCAGCACCTCCTGTCTTGCCCGCGCCTTGACCTGCTTCATCTGCTGCGACTTCGCGGAGGCGCATGTCCTCTATGTACCTTAGGACGGTCAGCTCACCGAGGAGGTAATCTGCCCCCTCTTCGCCATCATGCCTTCCTCCAGGCCGAATGTATTTGTAGCGCGAGTCTAAACATTTGCTGGTAGGCCGCTTGGACGTCCAGCCAGCTTTCGTCAACGCTCCCCACACGACCTTGAACACCGCAACGCCTCCGAAACTGCTGGCTGTCTCCATAGGTTCTCCCTCGACGCCGGATCGCACGCGGCGGCGCTTTCTGGCGATGTCCGGCGCGCCATGCTTCCGCTTCTGCCATTCCCGGCCTGATATATAATGAGAGCGGGAATCGATGAAGGGCTGATACGCGTCGTCTATTCGTGGAAAATATAAAGGTTCACAAATACAGGCATTGAATCATTCGTCATTTTTTATACGCATTCAAATATGAGAGAGATAAATTCATAAAGTACACACAAAATTTTGGCGCCACAAGCACAGTTTGGGCGCCACATACACAGCGTAAGACATATGCACTATTGCACAGCGTTGTTGATACCACCTTTACGGAGCCATACATAATCGAAGATATGCGCAGCACCCGATACGATGCCCTGCATCTCGCAGGCTATAAAGGCATCTTGGGCATGTGTTGTGACCCCTATACATATATGTATACGTGGGCACCTGCGGGCTAATCCAAACATATATTGAGCCGTAACCTTGCCATTCGCTCCCGTTATTTAGTAGCGCCAACCCGAGCGCGAAAGCCGCCGCGCGAAAGCCGCCGCGCCGCAGCATCATTCTCCGGCCAACGCTCGCGCGTCATCATCCAGAAAACGGTCAGTGAGGCGAATATCTTCGTAAATTTCGCCGTTATATTTCCACGGCGGTACACTGTATTATTTTGGTTTGACCAATCCCAATAGTAGAGGGCTCAATCGGCCTCTATCACTCCAAACAATCACCTTTTAGCCAATCAAAACGCAACCTAAAAGGGCGATATTTGCGCCCTTTTATGCCGGAAGTCGTCACTGCCAGCTGCATCGTAAGTGATTTGTTCCCCCCCCCCCCCGTCTCTATCAACAGCTAAAAGGGCGATTTTTGCGCCCTTTTACATTTATTACACTTAACTTTGTATAGTATAGTATACAAGAGCTTATAACTTCTCCTCGCGAAAGGGTTAACCACTGCGGATACATGGCTACAGGAATCCGACACCAAGCTTTCACTGATTTTATGCAAACCAGTAAGGACTGAGTAGATATGCTTTCAATTCAATACACTCTGCTACATGAACCGAGCGTCACCTTGTACCTCTGAACGTCGTTGCTTTGCTGCTAGGTCATGGGGTCGTCCTCTGCATGTTCGCCGTCGTTCATGCCTCCGTTGGTTGGTTGCGTCAGTGTGAACTCGTGGTAGATTCCACGAGAGAATATGTCGTGATCGGGTCAACTTCCAGTGGCATGCACATGCCGTTCACCCGGACCTAGACTAGCGCTGTCTGTGGCGTTTCTAGCTCAGCATCATCCCGTTGGTGCGGTACTTGGCGCTGTCTATCCAACTCCATTGCTTGTGCCTTTGTATTGTCTTCGGGGACCTCAAACGCGGTCAATTCTGGTCTTCTAGCATGCACAACGTGGAGATGACGCGACGTTATCGTCCCAAACTGCACCGCTCTGGATACCTTATAAGTCATTCTTTGTACGCGTGCCTGCTCGACTCGACGTGTGAAACGGGCCTTCCCGTCACTCTGTCATTCCATCTTTGAAAGGTTCTGTCCTCCTATTGGTCAAAAGAGGGGCAGTGACCTGGCACTATATGATTGGTCAGTAGTGCCATTACATATCTTAGTTTTAGTCTATTAGAGAGGAACCACCAGTTGTGTGGTCCACGGAGGCCCTGGCCTTCCGCCAAGGCCCACTCCTAATACAGAGTTATTTTTACCTTAAATCCCGTACGCCTTTAGCAGACGTTCATCTCACGTAAGCTTCCTCAAGGCACTCTATAGTGTAAGCTATATCAACGTGGTTTCTAGCCCCGTTACACCTGGTAGCACTTCGTAGTCCTTCCAACGACCAAGATGAACGACCAAGCGACGATTGAAGGGAGCGCTCGAGCGAATCTCGAGCGCACGTAGTCTCCGCATCTCGCCAGCTTGGAGTGGGATGCGCTGCACCGCCTTGCAGCGGCTTCCAGCGAATCAGTGGCGTCCACGCTTCTCATGCAGGGCTCCCCGGACCAGCACCGCGAGGCTACTCAAGACTTCCTGGGACGTGAACCCGCCGACGCACAACGGCGAGCGTCAACTCCCACGTCCACCAGGAAAGACGACGTCGTTAAGCTCGACGTCTCCAAGTACAGTGGCCAGAGCTCCAAACGCCTCGCCCTGAATCGGTGATTTTGTGAGGTGGACATCGCCTGCGAGGCCCGTCAGCTACGCTCCGAGTTCATTCGGAGCTACTTCCTCTTGTCAAACCTTACCGGGAAGGCAAAGGAGTGGGCGCTCGGAAAGCAAATGACCGACCCAACCTGTTTTCGGACGATGGAGGCGCTCAAGGACGACCTCCGTCGCGCGTTTGAGCCCGTTCAAGAATCTGAAACACGGGTAGCTGGCGATGCGTGACTACATCCAGCTTGCCTGACACCTTGCGTCCTGCATCGTCAAGATCCCTGTCGATGCGGTAACGCAAGTCCACGTCTTCGTGTCCGGCATGAACGCTGGATACCAGCGCTTTTACCTGACGCGGAAGCCACCCGCGTCGCTGGAAGGTGCGTTCGACATCGCAGTACAATGTCCAAGCATCGAAGACATCCCTCTTCCCGTTGGAACCAAGCAGCGACGCCGTGCCGATGGAGTCGACACGATCCAGGAGGTCCGATCTCGCAACCCCCATTTCGCACGTGGCCGCGGTCGTCACGGCCAGAACAACCAACAGCGTCCGCTGACCTACTTCCGGTGTTAAAAGCCTGGTCATCGCGCGTCTGTGTGTCGCGCGCCGGCGCTGATATCGGCGTCCATCGAGACGGAGGGCGACTCTGCCTACCCCGGGCAGCCAAAAAACGGGGACGCCCAGTAGGCGCGGGGCGCCCTACTGGGCGAAGGGAGGCCGACAGCTCTCTAGTGGCAGAGCCACCTCCTAGCCCCACTGTGC